>JARKHS020014550.1:0-86273 GCA_030143305.2 Amblyomma americanum | reverse complement strand
TCTTGTTTCGCCTCCATGGCTAGGTCTTCGGCGGTATCACTAAAATCCGCTTAGCTTTCTCTGCCAGTGGAGCGGAAGTTACGAAGTCGAAACGCGCCGTTTCTTCTCACGCGCCTTTTCTAGAAGGCACATCTGTAACACAACCGCCAACCTATAACCTTATGAAGTCAAGAAAACACTTTTTTTATTAAAACGAATTCGCCAGGCCGGTCTTGTGTCAAGAGAGACCACCAGGTGGCCGTCGGAGAGAGCGGACGCACCTCACCTCGGCTCCGTATATTTTCACTCGGGCGGGCAGATTTTCGACATGAAATGGACTAATACCACCCATAATCGGTCAGTGAAGGCGTTCGGCACCCGTTCCGAGCATTTTCCGTGTAATTCCGACCATTTTTGCTCGAAAAAGACTCTACCGCCCCGAGCCAGGCGCGGAACGCTATGCCTCGCGTTGTTGCCAGCACAAGGGTCCCCGCCGCTGCGGCCACCGGTTAGGCCTACGGTCACCGGTGCGTCTAGACTCACCCCGATTACGTTTTGACCTAAGAAATGATGGTGTACAGCGCTGAAGGCGAAGAAATCAACCTCGAAGACTTCGCTAGGGACCCGCGTTAGTCGAGAGCAATCCAAGCCCGCAGTGTGGTCTTCGCCACCCTAGCCACTTGGAATCCGGCTCTGAAGGAGGCCGCCCAAGCTCACCCACCCGCCGACCCGGCCACGTTGGCGTCGCCCAAACAAGGCAAGACTATTTCTCCAAAACTTAAACGTCATGCACCTCTACCATAATTCCAGGCTACGGATCTGAAAGTAATTTCCGGACCTGGTGGCGGAGTGGATCTTAGACAATGTAACGGCGGCGCGCTGCGGCCTATTGTGTGCGCGGCTGTGATGCTCAACTACTATGAAGCCCGGCAGCACGGCCGACTCAGAGTTAACCCACACAATAACTCGTTCACAATCAGCACACCTGCCGAGGTGCGTGCCAAAAACTACGTGCAGCTGCAGACGCTCCTACTGAACGACAAGCAATTCTCGGTAAAGCCTTACATCGCCACACCCGACGATGCCATACGTGGAATTCTCTGCAAGGCAATCTACAACCAAACCCAAGAAGAGATATTCAACGACCTGGTCGCAATAAACCCTAGCCGATCCTGCACAATAGCAGACGCGCGCCCTTTGGGCCGCACTAAATCAATCCTTATCACCTTCGTCAAAAACAAGGAGGTTCGCAAGCAGCTCAACATCTACGGAGCCGCTTATAACTGCCATCCCTTCAAAGCCAAGGTAGAGGCCTGTTTTAACTGCTGGAGACAGGGCCACTGGTAGGACGTCTGCCCTCAAGCTGTCAGCAACCGATGTCACAGATGCGGCGGCACCCATCCGGCAACTTCAACTCCCACGTGCGACTCCAAATGTATCTTTGGCGGTGGCTCCCACTTCACGGGGTCCAAAAATGCAAAGTGCGGTTATACCGGGGATATATGAGTCAGATACTGCGCCATTTCCATTCCACCATAAAACCGATTATTATTATTATTATTATTTTACCGGGCTCGAAACCCGAAATCCAACACCAATGCTACAACCACCACAGACAATCCCGCCGAGCCTTCACCCACCAAGAGCACGACTAGGCAGTCCCTATCATCACGCAGCCGGCTTCATACCAAATCCAGAATCGGTTGCAGGTCCGTCTCACGGAAAAGCCAGCGCAGGAGCCGGTCCGCCTTCTTCCCGCCACTACCGGGACTGAAAGCCCAGCCCATAATCACACAGGTGACCTCGAAGCCGAGACCTCCCTCGCTCACTAAAGACAATCCTGAGCGCAGAGCACAACTCCGACAGCAGGGTTTAGAAATTGCAGAGCTCCGCCAACAATTACAGCTACTTCTCAGGCGAGAGCAGCCTACACAAAATTCCGTCCCCTCATCGCAGTACAAACTATCACACCCAAACAACTCACTCCTTCCCCTGCCTCCACCTCCTCCTCACGCGCTGCGTCACCTACTCGCAACCGCCCCGTTAAGCGCAAGGCTCAAGCTGAAAATGACCCCGCATTTTGGTAGACACAGCTGCGCTCACTCAGCTAATCTCGATAATTCAAAGCCTCGAACAAAACATGAACGCCCTTCGCACTGATACTGCAGCATGGATGTCAAATATTGCAGGGCCGGATGACTGCTGTCGAGCGACTTCAAGGCGCACATGAAGCCTCTGTGGCTCAAATCCAGCCCCACATACAAGGACAATTCATCACCCAGCAAAACGGCCCAAATCTCATAGACCCGTCAGTCGCCCCCAACATTGCTGCACAACATAGCTGCATCCGTGTATGGCAGTGGAATTCCAGGAGCTTCCGAGCGAGGCGCGACAACCTGCAACTTCAACTCCAAACTTCTCAGCAGACGAGATACCTAGCGTCATAGCATTGCAAGAAACTCTCTGTAATGTCAAGCTTCGAAACTACACAGTTCATGAGTCAACGAGCGCGCTGCTATGAACGCGAGTAGCGACACTGGTTCACCGTAACTTTACAGCAATTGAGAACTCTTTAGAGCTTGATGACGTAGACGGCCTCCTAGTAGAACTCTCACCCTGCACACGCAAGGGAAGCATCCTATTCATACTAAACATATATAGCCCGTCAAAAGGCCCTCCGGCACCTCTCATAGCAGCAATGCGCAAGGCACTCACGCTCAGTGCACACCATCCCATTCTGATAATTGGCAACTTTAACGGCAACCACACCAGTTGGGGC
Organism: Amblyomma americanum; assembly: GCA_030143305.2. Taxonomy (NCBI): domain Eukaryota; kingdom Metazoa; phylum Arthropoda; class Arachnida; order Ixodida; family Ixodidae; genus Amblyomma; species Amblyomma americanum. Next base: position 83,515 of record JARKHS020014550.1, on the reverse strand, counting down.
TACCGCAAAAACGATCGTAAAGGCACCTTGGTTTGGACTTTCATCCAAAATGAAGGCTTATCCCTGCTCAACGACATAGACCAAGCCAAGAGGGTCGGAACTAATATTCAACACAACAGCCCGGACCTAACCATCCAAAACACCTCCTCAACAGTCATTGGACAAACAAGCAGCACTCGTTCGGTAGTGATCACTATATACTCAGCACCGATATCAACCTCACAACCTTAGCCCAGGTTAGAAAACGACGCCTGGAGGTGGTGGATGGGACAAGTTCCGTCAAATCTGACTAGACGTCCCAGACACCATCACAGACCTGGACACCGGGACACAAACTATCACAAAGGGCGTGGCTGGGGCCACATCCACAATCTCTGACACCCCAATGCAGAGACGGCAGATAGTCACTTACTACAACCTTTGGGAAGTGTATGCCAGCCTTCAAAAAAGGTGGCTCGCTCACAAACACAATAGGCCACTCAAGCGGTGAATAGCCGCGTTACTAAACAAGATTGAGGCCCATGCAAGTCAATGGCACACCAGCAATGGGGCAAATTGTGCGATCGTTTGAGCGGCAACCTCGGCCTCAAAGAGACGTGTACATTTCTTTGTTGCTTGCTAGAACCAGGAGGCACGAATGCAATGCAAAAGAAAAACGTCAACCGCATTCTGCAGAAGCTCCCTCTACAGGATGACATCTTGTTAACCGCTCTTAAAGCACAATATCTTACCACAAATCCAACAACCGCGCTCCCTACTTACACCTGCGGCCCCAATCCTACACTAGATGAGGACATTTCTACATGGAAATTAAAGCCGCCATGCAGAAACTACGCACCACATTGGCCCCGGGGGCAGAAAAAATCAACAAGATGCTTAGGAATCTGGACGAGCGCTCTTTACAGGCTATAAAAGAACTATTCAACAGGTGCTGGCAAGATAGAGCGCTACCAGCCCAATAGACGCACGACCGCATAACCTTTATTCCGAAACAAAGCAAACCTTTAGATATAAAAAGCCTACACCCAATATCCCTCAAATCCTGTCTAGGCAAACTGTTCGAACATGTGGTCCTGTAACGCCTACAGAACTATATCGACGATCACGACCTACTCCCCCACACGATGAATGGCTTCCGCAGTCATCTGTCCGCACAGGACGTTATGCTTCAGATTTCGAAAGAGGCCCTCCACCCCGAAATGCAAAACGCACGCGAGCAATTCTAGCTTTGTACCTAACCAAAGCCTTTGACAACATCAACCACTCAGCCATCCTAAAAGCGCTCTCGACACTTGGAACCGGCCCGCGCACCTTCAAATACATTTAAGCTTTTCTAAGACACCGCACAGCAGAAATCTTCTTCGGGTCTCTCCTCCCGAACCTTCGCACTCGGCAGCAGAGGCACTCCGCAAGGTTCACTCTTCTCGCCGCTGCTCTTCAATATAACTCTCATTCCCATGGCCAAGGCTTTAAACGCAGTACCTAATCTCTCGCACTCTATCTATGCCGACGACGTAACACTGTGGGCAACCACAGGAAATGCCGGAGCCATGGAAGAAACATTGCAGGACGGCGCTGACTTGGTGACCGCGCACGCTGCAACCGTCGGCCTGACCTGCTCCCGTACCAAATACGATTTACTCATTCTTCGACAACCTAGATGTAGGGCGGACCAAGGCCCCCCGCCTCCAATAAAACTCACGTTGGACGGCACCCCATCCCAGAAATGGAAAAAGTCCGAATCCTAGGCATCCTACTCCAGAGTAACGGCAAGAACACTGCCACGATAACCAAACTCACAAACACTGTTCATCAGACCATGCGGCTCATACGACAAATTTCCCACCGGCACAGGGGCGTGAGAGAACATGACCTCCGTCACCAAGTTCAAGCATTTGTCGTCAGCCGCATAGTATACTCTCTCCCATATCTCTTCCTAACAAGAGCAGAAGAGAAAATCAACGCCCTGATTCGCCAGGCATACAATACCGCACTCAACCTCCCTCGGTACACCTCCAACGAACGGCTGTTAGTCATGGGCATACATAACACACTAGCCGAGCTTACAGAAGCTCACCGGACGGCACAACTTGAACGTCTCTCCTCCATCCCTACAGGCCGCAGCTTCATTAGGAACCTAGGTCTTAACCCAAAAAACACTCTCCGGCCTACGTACCACACCCCCGGGGCCGCCCAAACACTTCTAACAGTACACCCACTCCCAAAGAACATGCACTCAGTCCAACACCAAGCTCGACGCGCAGCAAGAGCCCAGGCACTACACTAACATTATAACCAGCACACTGAGGCTGTCTACGTAGATGCCGCGGCATACACCACTCACCCGGCGTTTGCCATTTCCGCAATAGGCCACAACATTTCACCTCTAGCAGCTGCATCGGTCCTAACGCACATCTTGCTAGAAGCCGAAGAAGCTGCAATTGCCCTTGCGATCTCCTCCACTACTGCCAGACACGTATTTAGTGTCTCAAAAACCGCGACGCGAAACTTTGCAAAAGAACGGGCGCATGCGGTCACCCATAAAATTCTCAACTCCTCTCAGCCTCCCACAGGGCGCATTCAACTCAAATGGGTCCCCGCGCATGCGGGCCATCCAGGCAACGAAGCCGCCCATGACACCGCTCGAGGGTACGTCAACCGAGCAGGGCAACACGCGGAGCCAGGGAGCGCCCGTGACCGAATGATCACTTACCACGAAATTTCACTCCACTACCGAGAGCAACGACTCCACTATCCTACGCCTCACAAATCACTCACTAAATTAGAGCAGGTGACGTGCCGCCAGCTACAACCTTGCACTGTTTTCTCCCCCGCCCTTTTAGCACTAATGCACCCAGGTCTGTTCTCTCCAGAGTGTATCCTATGCGGAGCCCCAAGAGCTGCTTTCCGTCACATAGTATACATATGCTCTGAGTTCCAGCCCCCACCAAAGTGAGAACTCACTGACCTCCCGCGAAGGGAGGTTGCGGTGTCCAGCTCCGACCCAGCTTTCCCAAATCAGCTGGTGGGCTGGGCTTTGGAAGACACCGGACGTCACCGACTGCCGCCAACTTCGCGCGACCAAGAGCCAACCGAAGAATAGTTTAAGATATGGCTCAATATTCATTAAAGTTTACCACCACCACCACCTTGTGTCAAGATGCTTCGGTAGATGACGCCAGCTACCCCATCGACGGGCTGTAGCTATCGAGCATAAAAGAGCAGAAATGGGCCAGGCGGCCGGGCGAACCGCCCGATGGCAGAATTATTTGACGGCGTGACAAAATAATGGAGCCGCCAGGGACCCCAAACAGGGGGATCAAGAGGGGCGGTCACCCCCAACACTTTTCTACAACAGGCAGTGCCCGCCTGTTCCCTGGCTCCAATTTCTTTCACTTTGATCTGATTACTTACAATTGAAACACTTCAGTTCTAGGAATCTTTTCATGCAAAGCACAGCGGGGCTGAACTGTATGGTTTATTAGCCAGTTTTGGAAATTTCGTATATGAATAACTTAAAGCAGTCATGCCCGAACAAAAGTAGACTGTCTGCAGCGTGTACATTATCAAAATTAGCAGAATTTAAACAAATTACGCACAAACTTCAAAAGCAACTGATCACTCCTTGTGCGTAATCCTTCTCGTCTATAAAACGTCCCATTCCACTTCATTTTATATTGCAGTGAACATTTGCCCTGTTTGTGCATTCGCACTCAGAACCACCGGCACACGGCTTTATCATTTTGTTTTTGACACCAGATGCGATCAGACTTATCTCCATTGATCTTGGCTATGTGCGAATCCTTCCACATTTTGCCAGATTGTTGTAGTTGTCTTTGTTTCTTTATCACGAAGGTTCCTTGCCTTGTTTAAATTGAGCGCTTCAAAAAAAATTCAAGCATTCAGTTCATTGCCCGCCGAGCATGCTTGTGCGTATCGCCGCAGTCGAGTCATTCAGTTCTTAGTGGGCGCGAGTCAGACCTTTAAACAGTTTCTTTTGAAGCCTTTTTATCTCTCTTCCTGACTGCTGGAGTGTCATAACGACATCCTTAAAGTTTGCATCAACCTTTAAAAATTGAAATATGAAAATTATTAAAAATGTGTGCAACTGAGCATCAAATAAACATCAAAATAAGCTCGATGTCTTGCCTCCCCCCACTCAAAAACAAGTTCCGGAGTCCCTGGAAGGCTACACATATAACCTTCCCTTCATTGTCAAGACAAGCTCACATCGGGTGATATCACATTCCGGGGCGTTGTTTACCCCTTCGTCTTTTCCATTACAGTTTGACTTCGTTTTGCTTTTAATTTGAGGCATGGATACGTAAAGCGTATGTAAAAAAAGTTATTTATTCAGTACAGAACCCTACATAGCGCTACATCTCGCAACATCGCCGACGCATCTTGCGCTGCCTCTTTACGTGGTCGACCTTGACCTGGTTTCACTGCTTGCTGGGGTAGTGCAACTTCCGTAAGCTTCTACGGTGCCGGCGCTGACGCGTCTTGCGCTATTACTTTACGTGGTCGACCTCGGCCCCGCTTCACTCCTACTTGCAGCGGCGTACCCTCCGCTGTGTTTCGCGGTCGTACCTTTGGCGCAGTTCCGTCGGCCATTAAGCGTGGCCGTCCTCGTCCCCGCTTGAATCCTTCTTTACCCTCCGTCGTGCCCAGCGGCTTGCAGGTGTGGCGCCTGAGCCTCGTGACGTCCTCGGCACCAGCCCCGCACCGCGGGCAGGTCAGCGGGTACCGGCGGGAGTGTATGACCTGCTCGTGCCTCCTTGCATGGACGTGTTGCCTGAACCTCTTGCCACACTGGCCGCACTCGTAGGGCTTATCACCACTGTGGATCATCATGTGAATCTTGAGATTGTCCGGCTGGGAGAACCTCTTCTGACACAGATGGCACACGGACTCTCGCCTGCCAACGTGGGTACGCTCATGTCTGATGATATCAACCCTGCGTACATGAAGGGTAAGGATAAGGAGAATCACCACACGACTACGAATATTTTCTCCGGATGCCTCCTTTAGTAGACACCTTTAGCATAGCATGTACCATGTTACCGTTACCGGTACCGTACCGTAGTACCTGGAGCCCGCGCAGCCAGTACACATTCGCACATCACCCTGACAGCGCCAGGAGGCACCAGGTTTCCGGCAGCTGCGCGTGCGCATGCAGCATCAGGAGCAATCAGCGCGCGCTCACCAGTGGTGGGCTGTCTTCCGGAACTTCGGGAAGGAAAACGCGGGACACAGTAGGCTAAAGGTGTCAAGTTATGTGAGCACATCTCTTTCAAGGTTATGATTTTGCCAGTGACGATCGCACCTAAATCTATATTCCTGCCGCTGGTGTTAGTCGCATCTTTTCCTGCTTCTGACGCATCTCTTCCGCATGAGCGAACGTCTCACGCTAACTTTATTTCCGCTCCTGTTGACGTTTCCTTCATATGTCCTCGCTAAGGAAACCTCGGTTGACCCATACTTCGGTTTAATGTGAGCGACTTATCAGTAATGCTTGATAATCAGGCTTATTGAGGAGCGTCTGAGGTACCACTGCTCAGTTCAGCTATGAAAGTATTGAAACAAGCACGCGCAAAGTCACACTCAATTCTTTGCATCCATAAAGTTCAGCGCTTATGAGGCGAAGGCCACGAGGCGACCAGAAGTGGTGGGCGGCTCGTCAACTTGCGCCAGTCCTCGAGAGAGGCCGCTACCAAAAGCACCTGCCGGGCCATTTCCTACACGGGAGATTCGCTCAATTCTGACATCGCAGCAGCGGCGTCACACTGCCGATTTCTACACTGGGGAGGCAGCAAACAACGGCCGCGGTTATAACGAACACTCGCTTATTACGAAATAAGGTGGCGCTACCGTAAAAATGTGTGTAAGAGGAGTGGCACTGCGTCTCAGATATAACCAACGACTGCCGCCGTGCAACTCGGTTAGGTCGAACAAAGATTCGCCGTGGACTCGGCAGCTGTATATAAAACTCGCACTTCGCGCTACCGCAGATGGCGAATAATGCCACCCGGCCCTGGTTACGTTGCTCTGAAAAGAACATCGGGACCCAGAAAAGTAACAAAAGGCAGCACTAAAACTACGCACACTCGCCCGCGAGGCGTGCCGACGGGTTAAGGCATACAACGGTGATCACTGGATAAGGGTGTGCCAGCTGGGCAAACCTCTAAAGTGCAAGTGAGATTAGAGCGTCGTCGGCGATCAAATAAAGGTAGCGATTAGAGAAGTTTGAATAGCAATCACTTGTCATGCCTGGCTTGCCCAGCAGATCACGTGGCAAGTGTCACCAGCCCAATCTACTCTTCACAATCTGCGCTGCCACCGCATGTAGACAACGCCCAGGCAGGCTCTGCAGTTAACACGTTCTGCGCGTTCTTGCGCTAGCTTCAGGGCCGCATGTACCCAGGCATGGCAGACGACTGTGACGCACGTGCTGTTTCTGGCAACGTGTCGTTATTGGGAAGCTGGCCGGAACGGGTGACTTCGTTAACGCCGACATCACTGAACCACGAACGATGAAGCATTGTAAGTAAAGTACGAGCACTCCCAGACTTTCAGGAACATTATGAAGACTACGACGTGGAGTCGTATTTCCACCTGCCTTGAACGCTTACCTTAATTAGTTATGTAACGTCCCTAAAGCAGTTTGTTGCCGGCAAGGTTCTCGGCGGGGAGAATAATGACCACCGTGGATAGCTTGGAAAAGCTACAGGGCCTTAATAAGGCTTTTCAAGTATCAGACGCCCATTACTTCCTAACTCAATTTTTCAATCATATGTATTGTTTCTCTGATTTTAAAATTTGGGTGTAATAGGAGGAGTTCACTTTCAACGAACATCGAATACAACGCACGCTATCAGTGCGACCGTCAGGCTCGTTTAGACTGTAATCGTCGGCTTACTGGAAAAAGCGGGCAGTGTTTCCTGATGGGAAATGAATACGAAGCCTGCAAAAAAGCGCGAAGGGACACTTTCGAGTACGCTACTGCTACTAGTCATGCTGGTGACTGCGTCGTGTTCTGTTCTTAAATCGTGGCATTCAAGCATTTATTGCGTACTATTTAGGCAACTTCACGATTTCTGCTTTTTAAAAATATTTATGGCTTCAAAAGATTCCTCATCAGCAGAAAGGACATCTCTCCAGTTCACTAGTCACGATGGCGTCAAGCAAGGAACGGCACTGTAAGACCTACTTGCGAGTGCTCGTGTAGGAGCAGTGCGTGCAGTTGTGGATTCCCTCCGTGCTATTCCAGTGTTTCCACCGGGTATGCATTTCCATGTTGTACTGCTTAGTGAAGAGGTCGCCGCACTTCTCACAGGCGAGAAACAGGCTGTGCAAAGGAATGATATTGATGTCCTCTGAAAAAGAACCGAGCAGTGGGAGGAGCGAATGAGCACATGTGGAGTGAAGAACTGCCCAGATAATTCAGTGTTCTTTATGTGTACTGTGGCAGAGAGGAACAGGCCAGCAGTAGCACTTTTTCACATCAGTTTATTTGCATCAATTAGGTGCGTGGTAGTTTCCTTGTGATAGTAATAGATTAGTAGGTCATATTAATTATTTTTCCCATTCGCAAAACCAAGGCAGTGTAATGGTACTAGTCCACACAGATCGGTGAATAGGTAATATAAACCTTAAATTTAAAAAGACGGTACCTTTTCTGGAACTGCAATTGACTAGATTCGCATCGGTCAACAAGCACCAGAAGAGTTCTCTCACAATGCTAATGTCATTTTCATGCACTAAAGATATATACATAAAAAACAAGCACCCATGCAATTTTATCCACAGTTTAATCTCCCTGCTTATTTGGCAATGTGTCACCTTTCCTTCAACTTTCGCCCAGATATCCTTGCACAGAAATGTCCGCCATCTATGCTGACATTGAAATTGTTCATAATATGCCATAATCTGATTAGCTTAGACTTGAAGACAGAAAGGAAGAAGATAGTGAAGAAGTTCATTAACGTGTTAGCAGTAAGAGGGAAAATAGAGTAATTGAGGATATCGCTGCAAAACCAATATTCAGTTTTACTCAGGATGGCGATCTTAATTTGCATGCAATGATGTATAAATTGACAGATGTCGTTGCGCAGTGCACAGTAAAAACAGGCGGTAGGACGGTTCGACAGGATACCGGCAAGCTATCTCAGGAGACAAAAGGTCTGATTAAGAAACGTCAAACCATGAGGGGAACTAACCCTACAGACAGTATAGAACTAGCAGAGCTAGCGAAGTTAATAAACAAGCTCACGGTTACCGGCATAACGAAGCTCAATATGGAGACAATCGCGCATGCTCTAAAGAATGGAGGCAGCCTAAAAGTGGTTAAGAGGAAACGCATTATTGCTAACGTACTATACCTGCAATCTATCTCTCACCTCTTCAAGAGTTCAATATACTCAGAGTTAGCGAGCTGTACAAGTTTAGGTTATCACGAGACTATTATATTAGTCAAAAGCATGGAATCCATACCCTTACCGACATTGCCTGACAACGCTTAGCCGATTCAGTATACTCTAACACGTCTGCCCTATTTTGGAAAATATCTACCTGCCGGACTAATTACCGTCGACAAATGCTGCATGATCTGTTACCACGTATGTTGATTGACTACATAATTCAAGGTATCGACATTAATAAACTGCAGCTTTCTGAAATCATTGCCATGTTCATACGCTGAATCTTTATTATTTTGTGTAGCATATGATCAGCGCTCAATTCGTGCCATGTGATGAAGTTTATTTTGATAAGTTGAATGTTTGTACCACTAACTATGGTTTCATTTTCATTGCTTTACGTTTTGCTTTATACTGACTGAGCTAGCTGCGTCCTAGGACATTGCTTTTTGTGCGTTTCTCGCTGCTGCCACTGCTTGATAAGTTGGGCCGAAGACAACTCAAGCCATGCTTGAACGGCTTTTCCCTTGGCTCGTTTTTCACTGTATAGTGAGAAAAAATAAAGAATGAATGAAAGAGAACAGGAGGGCAATGACATTAGCAACATGGATACGCAAAACAGTTCTATACAAATCTGTACAGTAGGCAATGAAATCCGAAACATCAATGAGAGAGACAGTATCCCACCCCACTGCATCGTCCTGCCAGTGACGAGAGAGGAAGAAAGCCTTAAGAGCAATGGGAAAGGAAAAGGCAGGTGGGGAGGGTCAGGTGACAGCAGATCTGCTGAAGACCGTAGGAGAGATCATGTTAGAAAAACTAGCCACCCCGTATACGCAATGTCTTATGACCTCGACCGTACCAGAAGCAAGTTTTATCTTAAATCATCAAAAATGAGAGGACAAGGACTTGAAAAATTACACGCCGATCAGCTTACTATCCATTGCCTGCAAGATATTTACTAATGTAATCACTAATAAAGTCGGGAACACCTTAGACTTCAATCAACCAAATGATCAGGCAGGCTTTTCTAAAGGATACACCCCAATATTTCAGTTTCAAACTATCAATCAGGTGAAATAAAAATGCGCAGAATACAACAAGCACGTATATAAAGCCTTTATTTATTACGAGAAATCGTTTGAGTCAGTGTAAATCTCAGCAGTCATACAGGTACTGCGGACTCTGGGTTTAGAAGAACCTTATATCCAAATACTGGAAGCTATATAGAGCAAAATGGCATTCCTCTGGGACAGTTGGTACGAATCTGTCTTTGGGCCAGCGTGAACTGTGGGACACACCAAAGTTGACACACACATTGAAACACAGAATACCATAGCTACTATAGTCCTCCATAAAGTCAGCAAGAATATACAAACAAGGGCCTCAGGGTGATACGATCTCGCCAATGATAGACCCCTCTTGTTTGCAGGAGGTATTTCGAGGCATAAATTGAAAGCAGTTGGGGATAAGAGTTCATGGAGAATACCTAAATAATCTGCGATTTGCTGATGACATTGCCATGCTGAGTCGCACCAGAGGTGAACTGCAAATCATGATCAATAAGTGTGAGAGGCTGAGCAGAATGGTGTGTCTAAAAACTAACATGCAAAAACCAAAGTATTGTTCAGCAGCATAACAGCCTAGCAGGAAAACAGCAGTTCACAATTGGCAGCGAGGTGCTGGAAGTGATAAAGGCATACGTCCAATTAAAACAAGTAGTCGAAGCTGATCCGGAACATGATCGATGGGTCTGAAAATTAACATGCAGAAAACCAAGGTAATGTTCAACAGCTTAGCAAGGAAACAACGGTTCACAATTGGCAGCGAGAGCCTAGAACTTTTGATGGAATACGTCTACTTAGGGCAGGTAGTGACAGCTGATCCGGATCATGAGAGGGAGATAACTAGAAGTATAAGAATGAGGTTGAGTGCATATGGCAAGTTCTCTCAGATCATGAATTGCAGTTTACCAATATCACTCAAGAGAAAAGTATACAACAGCTGTATCTTACTGGTACTCACCTACGAGGCAGAAACACGGAAGCTAACGAAAAAGGTTCAGCTTAAGTACAGGACAACCCAGCGAGCGAAGAAAAGAAAAATGATACGTGAACTTTGAGAGACAGGAAGCGGGCAGAGTGGGTGAGGGAACAAATGTGTGTTAATGACATCCTAGTCGAAATCAAAGGGAAGAAATAGGCTTGGGCAGGGCATGCAACGCGAAGGCGAGATAACTGCTGGTCCTTAAGGGTAACAGAGTGTATTCCAAGAGAATGCAAGCGTAGAAGGGGCGGCAGAAATTTCGGTGAGCAGATGAGATGAAGAAATTTGCAGGTATAGGCTGGACGCAGATGGCAAATGGCAGGGATAATTTGAGAGACATGAGAGAGGCCTTTGTCTTGCACTGGGTGTAGCCAGGCTGATGATGATGATGATGAATCAGGCATGTTCGCAGCTTGCATACGCTATCAACCGAATATTATCGACCAGCTAAGGAGTGCAGGATAAGTTTCTCCTTACCTCCTTTCAACGTCCCTGGTCCTCTTGGGCTCCCGAGCAAACTCTTGGTGAACGACGTTGAATATCTAATGAGCAGTTCTTCGCCAGGGCCGATGTTCCTTAGTGTGCGGTAGTAGATGTCTCCGTTGAGGAGCAAGGCCACGAGGTTTTGTCTACTCTTGCTGGGCGTGTAGTTCACGTCGTTCATCCAGTGGTTGCGCTGTTGCGGGCGGCCGTCTACCACGAAGAACTCTCCACATCGGCGCACCTGCGCAATGCAGCGGTTCAACCGTCTGAACGCTCAAGTCAAATTCTTCCGCTACCGTGCACACGTGCAAAAACGGACGTAAAAAAACGTGGCGTAAATTTTAAGTGTCCGCAAAAGGGCCAGTATTTCATGTCCTAATGTTATACATCTGTCAAAAGGGCAGTTCAAAGGACCTCGAACCGACAACTCAATCCAGTTAAGGCCACTGAGCGCTGTTACACGAACGGTTTCTGTGACCCTCGAGACACGGTAAGCGTACCGTGTACCCTGTTACCGTTACCGAAGTACCTGAAGCCCGCCACCGCCTGCGAGTACGCGCGGATTGGCCCGGATGCTGCAGGCAAGCCCGCAGCTTGCCGGGTACCTTAAGCCATCTGGAGCCATCAGGGTGATTTGCGGATGTGCATTTTCTTCACGTTGGCTCCCGGTACAAGTCAACGGTGCAGCATAGGACTCTGAATAACTCTGGAGCGGTGGCCGTGTGCGCTCTCGGACGCGATCGCATGCAGCAATGTGTATTGGAATAAAACCAGGGCAGTATCATTTTTGAGAATATGGAACTGAATAATATATAACTTATATTGATGGTGATGATGATGATAGTAAACTTTTGTGGCGCAAAGGTTTTTGAGGCCGAAGATTGCCATAGAACAAGCATTTTTCTCTACTGACAACTTACTTTGCGGATAAAAAAGGACAGCCCGAGCTGCCGAACACTGTCGTGCGCATTATGTCTTTGTCAACGATGTAGAAAAACCAACACTAGGTCCTTTAAAACCGCATGAATGCTACTGCATTCAGTTTTTCCAAGAAAATGTACTTCCTTTCAAGAGTATATTAATATTCCTTTAACGAGTAAATATTCCATATTTCACCTTTTAACTTACCATTAAGCTTTCGCTGAAGCTACCTGCTTGTCCTCTGAGTGCGGCTCTTGTAAGGTGCGACTCTTGAAAAAAAAGGCCCCTAATGATGGATATGGTGACTCAGCGATGTCCCATGATTTTGTCTCAAGTTTTCGTGCCAGAAAAGTTTGGAAAAATAGTGAGGCACTGACAACCATAGGTGAACATCCTTATATATTTTTTCTGTTTTTCATGTAACGTTTTAATAATGCGGCCTCTTAGTATTATACAACGACGTTCGAAAGAGCGCGTGTTCTTTGAGTCCTAAATATGCGGTTTGCAACTGTTATCATCCGCTGCAATTTTTCCCTCTCACACAACAATGGCACGTATTTCAGCATAATCTCTCCCCATGAAAATCACTCACGTCGAATGCACTTGCAGCATGCGACAGAATGACAAGGCGAGCAGTGTAGTGAAATTACCGTTTAGGTGTTTCGAACGTTGTCTATAAAAGCGTTTACAATCTCAGTCTTAGTGTTCTACGCATTGGCCGGGCAAGCTTACCGGCCAGGTGCAGCCGCCATTTTCGATGCAGTCCACCTTTACTCCGTGATACGGGCCGAAATGCAGTCCCATGGGCAGAGCCTTCAACGTGTACACTCCCACCGGGACACCCTTGACTGTGGACTTTCCCGACGCCAGAAACTCGAACATGTTCTTACTGACGAGACTGGCGTCTTCCGATATCACCTGCGTATGTTATTCCGCCGTGTTCACCAGCCGCTGTACAGCAAACTGTGGGCTCACATACACATCAAAGTTTTCAGCATGGGCTGTTAGTGTTAGCATGGCAGTGTTTCGCGCCGTAATCACGGTCGTCGTCCCGGCTCGAGTTTGCGATTAATTGACCGTTAGGGCACAAAAATAAAGTGCACGTAAAAACGTGTTCACTCGTGCAGCCTGCCAGAAGAGCCAAGTTGGCGTTTGTGACGTGCAGTGCATAGAGAACCTGCTGAAGCTTGTGCCCACCAAAAAGGCACGAAAACGTGTACGCGGCGTGGTCTGTAAGTCATATATAACACATAAATTGGCGGGCACTATGATTTGGTGGATGATTTGGCACGCACATGAGATAATGCATTTGTGGACTGAGTATCACGTCCCATCAGGTATCGCCATGTATTGTGAAATATACACGACCTTTCGTTTTTAATTTTTTTTCAGCCCATTTACTTCGCCGTTTTATATCAGCAGATTTACGCTTTAATCCAATTTACATCATGCATATCACGAAAAAAGGAATCAAATACATTCTAACCTCCTTACAACAAAACTGCTTATAGTGAATTAACGGATATAACGAAGCAATGATGATTCCCGTTAGAATTTCGGTCAACACGGGCTGCTATAAAGTAACTCTGGCTATAACGAAGTAACCGCCGGGCCCCTTCGACTTCGTTATAACGTGGTTTAACTGTATCCCTTAAGAAAACCTTTTCCTACCATGGGGAAAGGAGGCATCGGAGTATATTGTTACCGGATTCTGCAATGAGAGCTATATTTGGTAAATCCAAAGACATTCTTGACAGTTAGGATAAGAAACGAATGAAAAGTCTTGGGACACTCAGGCCATCTGTAAAGCATTATAGCCACAGCTTATACTGCAACTTAATCGAGTGTTTGCGTCAGTTTCTTTGAAATTGTGAGTTCATCAAGCGTCATATTCGGAGTGCTGGCTGCTGCAGCCGTGATCACAACATGGTGGCCACAATGCGATAACGTCCCAATGTCACATGGCCATATCTCAGCCAATGAACAAATTTTATGACATCTAGCTGTGACGGATTCTACTCCTTAAGTATACACTAATGCCCTCTCTTTGACATTTGGCCGCATATACTTCTTCAAATAAAGGAAATGCCGTCATCCGCGGTGCGGTGCCAGTGCTTTACACCTTGATTAGTTCATTCTGGGCCACAATTGCGCCTTTTAGAAATAGAGAGCACCTGCCAAAGCACGCAAAGAAAGGTATTTTAAACGTCCGTGAATGCTTCACTTACCTCCCTCTCCACGTCGGCCAATGCTGTGTCAGCACTCGAAACCATTCCACTTTCGTCGCAAGCTGGAAGACAGGATTTCATGCATATTTTAGAAGGTTAAAAATCGCAAGCGTAGCTGTTGTGTTGGTGAATGACATCGTGGCAGTAAAAAGCCCGGATCCACTAAAGAAATACTGTTAAAATCACACTATTGCATTAATGAAGCAGCCGCAAATAAATATGCGGCTCGAAAATCCAGAAATTCACTACTGAGATCGAAATTTTACTGGATGCGGGTCCGAAGAAAATAAAACTGGTGAAGGCGCGTAACCGAAACACATGTCTGAAGTAGCGGGGAAACGTATATACTGCTGGCCTCAAATGTTTCCTGCAAGCGCGCTCTCGGAAAATAAAAATGCTTTTGCGCCACCTCGTGACCCAGCCATCCTGTATCAGCTAACAACACGTGATCGTTTGCACACACTTTCAGACATTTCACGCGAATAGCGTATGTCGCTAGATCCAAAAAAATTTCCCCGCATAGCCGCAACCCGTAACCTGCAACCTTTTGTGGCCAATAGTACTTGCTACATCCGCTGATACGAGCCGAAGAAGCTACAAGGCAAGCAAAAAATAGTGTTACTTTCGAACAGATACATGCATCCCGTAAACGTCTGCCGCTGATATCAAAATGTTTCTGGCACGTACCAGAAACATTCTTCATACCGAAAGCAACCTTCACTCGCTTTGCAGAGAAAAACGAGAATCCCGCCCCCCACCCCGTCCACACCACTAAAGTCTGTTGAGTAATGTCGGTCATTTGATGTGCGGTCGCCGCTACATAGCGAAGGAATCCCTCAGACTTCAGTACGTCACAAGGATAATCCTTTACCCCTTCATCAGCAAAGGCGTGCGAGAATAGGACGAGTAGTGGTTCCTCATTACGTATCATAGATTAGCGAAGCAAGCAGCAAGAGGCCTTTGCATATTCCTTCTTCTAATTACTGCTGTATCAATAACTATATCCACTCCTCCATACAGGCCTCTGTTCAAGTCTCATGTCAATTGCGAATCGCACACTTACGGTTCTTGTCGTGCTGTTCTTCCCGAGCGGACGGCTCGTCGGGCAGATTCGGATCGCTGCTCCCAGGAGCTTCCCAGCGGTCTGGAAGCGCATCGGCGGAACTCGAAGGAGGGCTTTCTCTGTGAGTCTCCCCAAAGGCGTCGCTTGCCTATATTAAAGGCGCATGCAGAGAGTGGCAAGAAGTAATGTTTGCTTTCAATAAACCAGGGAAGGCGATCGGTGGTAGCTAAAGGTTTACGGGGCAGCGAGGTTTAAAAGTTGCTGTTAGAAGATGTTGGGCTGGTCAGTTTATAGTTATTGCAAAACAAACTGCACGAAGAAAATAGAACAAAGAGAGAGGGCTTTGTCCGTCTTTATGCCTATTTTGTTCCCGCCGTCTTCACGCACTTTATTTGGGAAACAAAGTTGCAGCCTCTGCATCAAGGTGAATCAACTTCCTGGAGGTCAAATGGTTTGCCTTGCTCCAGAAACCGCTCCGTACATGTAGCGTGTTGCCCAGAGCTTGTACGGGTGACATAGAAGGGCTATGGGTCGGGCTGGTGGGTGATTCAGAGGACGTTCTATAGCGCAAAACCATGAAGGAACAAGATCCTAAGCAGCACAAGTAATTGGCCTAACACTGTTGCCGTATTGGCAAAGGCCGACCCTACAAGGGCTAGGATGGGACCATCCTGTTGCAATATTGGGCCGACGACCTCTGATGCTCGCGATACAAGCATTTGTGTCTGTCACATATATTAAGGAGCCTAAATAAATTTTAAAGGAAAGAGGTGTGAATAAGACGACGTGGACTAACCGAAGAATAAAGAGGAAGAAGAAGCATTCGGTAAGCTGGAGAGAGATTATTGGGGGAGAGGCATTCGGTGAGGTGGAGAGAGATGATGGGTAGAGAAGAGAAGAAGACGACGACAAGGCTTACGTGGACTAACACAGAGGTTATAAAAGGGCGAGTGAGAGCGAGGCACGGAGGGGGTGGAACAGCAGAGAAGCGGAGGCTCCGGCGGGTCAAGGGCACATCGTCAGGAAGAGAGCGGCGCCGGCTACAGCTCCAGTGAGCTCGCGTTCTACGGCATCGCATCGTGGACTTCCTGCCGCGCCTGAGCCCGTTCCGGGGAGTCAACGGAGGACGCTACCACCTGCTACGGCCAGAGGTGTGTCCAGTGCTGTTGCCACCAATCCGGGTGGTGCCCCCGACACCAACAACACCGGCATAACCTCCACGGGCGCTTGGACGGGGAGCTTGTACTACGCAGCCAGCGATGCCGCCAGCGACGTCAGCCCAAGCGCGTCGAACACCGCCAGTGACGCCAGCCCAAGCACGTCGAACGCCGCCTCGACGCTGCCTACTGGATCCATACAACGCCCCAGCCACACCGAATCAACCGTGAGCACGAACGCCGACCGCTAATAGTACAACGCTAGTAGTAGACGCTGGCAGCAGTGTCCCCGGGTCATGTGTATTTAGAGTCTTTGTGTTTTGTGTTTGTTTGCTTTGTTAGTTTTGTGTTCTAGTGGGTGTTTCACGTAGGGTGTATTAAATGTTCTTTTGTGTGAGTACACCAGTCGCCTAGTCCTTTATTTCGGTCCGAGTGTTCTCTGGAGAGATCCGTGACAAAGATAAGTGGTGATCTTGAGCCAGGATTCATTTCCTTTTTTCTTTTTGCTTTGTCTCCGATCTTTCCTATCTCTCGACGGCAGAAAGTATGAATTTAGAAAAAACGATGGAACCGGAGCTCAAACTTATGTTAAGCCAGGAAGAGGCGATGCGTCTCTGCGACCAGCAGAAAGAGGAGGCAGATAGGCAGAAAGAGGAAAGGACGCAAGCAAGCGCAGACGCTCGCGAAGCAGAAGAGCGCGAGGATAAAATATCTCTCGAGGCAGAAGACCGAGAGGCTAGAAGGATAGAACGGGAGAAGGAATTTCTTTTGTGGAAACAGGCACATCTCGCGGGAGTATATGAGGAGATCACGGACAGTGATCAACGTTCCTTAGCGGGTAGAGAATCTCCTAGACCCGCCAGAATTGGTCCAAGGAAACTGATGGCTCCCTTCGATGACAAAAAAGATGATCTGGACGCATATCTGCCACGATTCGAGCGGATAGCTTTAGGGCAAGGCTGGGAGCGCAATGAATGGGCCATGGCATTGAGCATGTGTTTAGTCGGAGAGGCGCTGAATGTGTTTTGAAGGATGTCCGCTGCTGATTCCATGGACTAAGAGAAAGTAAAAAAGGCGCTCCTCCAAAGATTCAGGCTTATGGCAGAGGGTTTTCGTGACAGATTTCGCACCGCGAAACCTGAGGATTTGGAAACCGTTAAGCAGTTTTCCTGCAGGCTATCCAACTATTTTGATAGGTGGCTTGGTATGTCAAACACAGAAAAGAGTTTTGAAGGTGTGCGTGACAAGCTGGTCACAGAGCAATTTTTAGCGTGTTGCAGCTCAAAGCTGGCGCTATTCCGGAAAGAAAGAAAGTTGTGTTCGTTGGAAGAGTTTGTCGAAACTGCAGACCAATTCCTCGAGGCTCGAGGGTTAAGAAATTTAGGTAAGGCAAAGGAGGAAACCCAAAAGACCCTAGAGACAGATGCGGCAAAACCAAGAGCATATGGCGGTGCATCTAAAGCGCCAGTAAGGTGTTTTCTCTGCGGCAAGGTGGGACACCATGCAGCTGACTGTCTAACTAGTAGCGCTGATTATAAAACACAGGTTGTGTGTCAAGGGTGTAAGAGGAGGGGTCATACTTTGGATGACTGCCGATACAGAACGCAGGACCAAGCTGCATGCGTTGTCGATTCTAGGGTAGAACTTGTGAAGCCACCCGAAGTTTCACAACTGAAAGGAGAGCAAACTCCGCTGGAAAACGAGGAAGTCAGTGGAACACCCAAGTCAAAAGCAGCAACGCCGGTGGTGGTTGGGCAAATAGGGGACCGTCCTATATTGGTGCTTAGAGACAGCGGAGCCAACACAGTTGGTTCGGAGAACCCTCGTGAAGGACGATGATCCTACAGGGGAAGCATCGGTCGTCAATCTTGCAGATAGCACAGTAAGGTACCTTCCTGAAGCCAGGATTATAGTGTCCATGCCATATTATACTGTGCAGGTAGTGGCAAAATGCGTAGACCAACCCATCTGTGATCTCATCTTGGGAAACATTACGGGTGCAAGAAGTGTCGAAGACACCGATCCCGAGTGGAGGATGCTGGACGGTGAAGAACATCCAAAGGAGGAAAGGCCTGCGGCAGCTCAGACGGGTGCAGTCAGTTTCTCGTCGGCAGTGGAGGCAAGAGCTCTAGCGAAAGCCCGAGCAACGCAGCCTCCGCTCTCTATTCCTGCTACGATGTGCCTGACCGTAACACCGGGCGAAATTGCAATTAGGCAAAAAGACGACCCGAGCTAGAAGCCCTGCTTCGAAAGAGTCGGGAAAAATATGAAAGAAAAAGACGGACGTCATTCGAATATCAATTGGTATATGGTCGTTTGCACAGGGAATGCATATTTAGTTCAGGAAGGCGGGTCGAACAGCTGGTGTTATCAAGAGATATGCGAGAGACCGTGCTACGCTTAAGACATTACGCCATTATGGCCGGACACCAGGGTGTTCAAAAAACGGTGTCTAGGACCACCAAGGAGTTCTTTTGGCCGGGTATTCAGAGTGACGTTAAGCGCTTTGTTCCCTCATGTGACATGTGCCAGCGCACAGTTCCGAAGGAAAGAGTTGGTCCCGTACCTCTGGGCAAGATGCCAGCCATCGACCTACAGTTTAAGCGAGTGGCTGTTGACATTGTGGGGCCTATCTCTCCAGTATCCGCCGAAGGCAATAGATATCTGCTTACTCTGGTTGACGTGGCAACTCGTTATCCTGACGCTATTCCACTGAGAACTATTGACAGTATACAAGTGGCGAAGGGTCTTGTGGAAATGTTTTCGCGTTATGGGTTCCCGAGGGATGTTTTGAGTGACCGGGGCTCGAACTTCACATCGAAACTAATGTAGGATGTTGAACGCCTTTTGTCAGTAAGGCAGTTGCTGACAACGTGTTACCATCCCATGTGTAATAGGCTTGTAGAGCGGTTCAACGGCCCCCTCAAAAGTATGATTTAGAAAATGTGCCAGGAGAGATGTACTGATTGGGATAGATATCTCCCAGCTCTTTTGTTCGCTTACCGCGTAGTACCAGAAACGAGTCTTGGTTTCTCGCCCTTCGAGAAGTTGTATGGGACAACCGTTAGAGGTTCACTTAAAATACTCAAGGACCTGTGGGCTAATAAGAAGATTACATCGGATCTCAAGACAACACACACATACGTTTTTGAGTTGCGGGACAAGTTAGAAGAAGCATGCAGGCTTGCACATCAAGGCCTAAAAGGGCGCGCGAACGCTATAAGGGCTACTATGACAAGAGAGCCACTCACAGAAATTTGAACCCGGGAGAGAAGTTTCTCATCCTGCTACCCACGAATCATAATAAGTTACTGATGCAGTGGAAGGGCCACTACCGTGTGATGCAGAAGAAAAATGACATGGATTATGAGTTATTGATAAATAACACCAAGAAGGTGTTCAACGCAAACATGTTGAAAAATTATGAAGAAAGAGTTCCCGTACAGTGCGCCCCCAAGGTAGTATGCTCCGTAGTAGCCGAGGAGACAGATAATGTCGAGATGCCCACATGCAGTGGGAAGATAACTGTAGGTTGAGATAAGGTGCTAATAAACCCCAATTTGAATGAAGCCCGAAGCTTACAGATAACACCCTTACTCCAAAGCAAATATGATGTGTTTTCTGATGTGCCGGGCAAAACGGATGTCATATGTTGCAGACTAGATCTCTCTACAAATAGACCAATCAGCGTGAAGCAATACCCACTACCTTTAGCAGTTCAAGAATCAATAGAAAAGGAGGTGCGGGTTATGTTGGAGCTTGGTGTGATTGAGAAATCGTGGTCAGCACACAATGCGCCTCTCGTGGTTGTCAAAAAAACTGATGGTACTAACAGACTTTGCTAAGGTGGCTCACAAAAGTTTTTTTTCTAAATTTGACTTAGCTAAAGGGTATTGGCAAATACTAATGGAAGATTCTTCTAAAGACAAGACTGCCTTTTCGTGCTGGGTGGGTTTATTTCAGTTTAAATTCATGCCTTTTGGTTTGAAGACAGCTTCTGCAATATTCACGAAGCTGATGAGGAAGGTTTTGGATGGGCTCCAAAATGAAGAACACTATATTAATGACATCCTTGTGGCAACAGAAACGTGGAAAAAACAAGTCATTACGCTGGAAAAGCTATTTGATAGAATTCAGCAAGCCAGGTTGACCATAAAGCTT
Organism: Amblyomma americanum; assembly: GCA_030143305.2. Taxonomy (NCBI): domain Eukaryota; kingdom Metazoa; phylum Arthropoda; class Arachnida; order Ixodida; family Ixodidae; genus Amblyomma; species Amblyomma americanum. Next base: position 63,039 of record JARKHS020014550.1, on the reverse strand, counting down.
GCAAAATGTGAGATGGGCTATGAAGCCATTTCTTTTCTCGGACACAAGCTGGAGATGGGCCGTATCGCGACGAAAGACATCTTTTACAAAATACAGTAGGCCCAGACACCGACGACCAATAAAGAGGTACAGTCGTTCCTGGGTCTAACGGGATACTACAGGGTCTTTATACCCGATAATGCCCACATAGCCGCCTCGCTTGTAGAACTCACTAAGAAGGGGGCAAGCAATAAGCTGAATTGGACTGCTGAACATGAAAATGCATCCGTGATGTTAAAAGGGCATTAGGCAAAACCGCCCGTTCTGCTTGCTCCGAATATGGATCAAGAGTTCGTGCTTCGCACTGATGCATCAGACCGAGCTTTAGGAGCTGTACTCTTGCAAGAAGAAAATCGCGTGCTACATATGGTATTTTTTGCAAGCAAGAGATTATCGGCTAGTGAACGCAACTACTCTACTGTTGAAAAGGAATGTTTGGCGGTGGTGGGGGCGTTAAGGAAATTCCACATTTATCTGTATGGGAGACATTTCAGGATTCAAACAGATCACCAGCCGCTTGAATACTTAACAAAGGCCAAAATTAACAATAGTAAAGTAATGAGATGGAGTTCGGCCTTGCAATAATAATAATTGGTTTTTGGGGGAAAGGAAATGGCGCAGTATCTGTCTCATATATCGTTCGACACCTGAACCGCGCCGTAAGGGAAGGGATAAAGGAGAGAGTGAAAGAAGAAAGGAAGAAGAGGTGCCGTAGTGGAGGGCCACGGGATAATTTCGACCACCTGGGGATCTTTAACGTGCACTGAGATCGCACAGCACACGGGCGCCTTAGCGTTTTTCCTCCATAAAAACGCAGCCGCCGTGGTCGGGTTCGAACCCGGGAACTCCGGATCAGTAGTCGAGCGCCCTAACCACTGAGCCACCGCGGCGGGGCGTTCGGCCTTGCAAGAATACTCATTTCAGGTGGAGTATATTAAAGGCAGAGATAACGTTGGAGCGGACTTCTTGAGTAGAGCCAACTGAACAGCTCTTTTGCAGAAAGTTTTGCGAGTTAGAATAGAGGAAACAATAAAACTCACTGCACGCTTAAGCCACCTTTATAGTTGATAGCGATAGGATTAAATTTCAGATTTGCTGCAGTTTTTGCTGCAGCTTGGGCGCGTTTACGTCAGTTTCTTTGAAATTCTCGGTGCGCCAACCGCCATATTCGGACTGCTAGGTGCAGATATCTGTGCTGAGAACGTGGTGGGCACGTTGCGGCGACGTCACAACGTGACGTGATCTCTCTCGGCTAATCATCGAATTTCATGACATCTATGGCGGATTCCGCTCCTTACATAAACACAAATGTCATTGCGTTGATATTTGGCTGCATATACTCATTTAAATAACGAATGCCGTCATCCGCGGTGTGGTGCCAGTGCTTTACACCTTGATTAGTTCAATTTAGGCCACGATTGTGCCTTTTAGAAATAGAGAGCACCCGCCAAAGCACGTAAAGAAAGGTATTTTAAACGTCCGTGTATGCTTCACTTACCTCCCTCTCCACGTCGGCCAATGCTGTGCCAGCACTCGCAACCATTCCACTTTCGTCGCAAGCTGGAAGACAGGATGTCAGGCATATTTTAGAAGGTTAAAAATCGCACGCGTAGCTGTTGTGTTGGTGAATGACTTATCGTGACAGTAAAAAGCCCAGATCCACTAAAGAAATACTGTTACAATCACACTATTGAATTAATGAAGCAGCCGCAAATAAATATGCAGCGCGAAAAACCAGAAATTCACTACTGAAATCGAAATTTACTGGATGCGGGTCCGAGGAAAATAAAACTTTGGTGAAGGCGCGTAACCCAAACACATGTTTGAAGTTGCGGGGACACGTATATACTGCCGGCCTCAAAAGTTTTCAGCATGCGCTTTGTCGGAAAATAAAAATATTGTTGCGCCACCCCGTGACCCAGCCGTCCTGTAACAGCTAATAACGCGTGATCGTTTGCACACACTTTAAGACATTTCACGTGATTAGCGTCCGTCGCTAGATCCAAATACATTTTCCCGCATAGCCGCATCCCGTAACCTGTAACCTTTTTGTGGCCAATAGTACTTGCTACATCCGCTGGCACGAGCCAAAGAAGCTACAAGGCATGCAAGAAATACTGTTTTTTTTCGAACAGATGCATGCATCCCTTAAACGTCTGCCGACGATATCAAAATGTTCTATCCATGTACCAGAAACATTCATCATACTGAATTCTAGATTCCGTCGCTTTGCAGAGAGAAACGATCATCCGCCCCCGACCCCGTCCACACCATTAAAGTGTGTTGAGGAACGTCGGTCACGTGATGTGCGGTCGCCGCTGCAGAGGTAAGGAATTCCCTCCGACGTGTGTACGTCACTAGGGACATCCTTTACCCCTTCATCAGCAAAGGTGCGCGCGAAAATAACGAATACTGGTTCCTCATTACATATCATAGATGAGCGAACTAAGCAGCTAGCGGCCTTTGCATATTCCTTCTTCTAATTACTGCGGTATCAATGACTATATCCACTCCTCCATGCAGGGTCTCTGTTCAAGTCGCATGTCAACTGCGAATCGCACACTCACGGTTCTCGTCGTGCTGCTCTTCCCGAGAGGATGGCTCTTCGGGAAGATTCGGATCGCCGCTGCCAGGAGCCTCCCGGTGGTCCGGAAGCGCATCGAAGGAACTCCAAGGCAGAAGTTTTCTGAGAGTCTCACCAAAGGCTTCGATTGCCTACAATAGACGCGCATGCACAATATTGGCAAGAAGTAATGTTTTGCTTTCTAGAGATCAGGGAAGGTGATCGCTGGTGCTGAAGGATTATGGTGCAGCGTAGTTTAAGATTTGCTGTTCGGCATCATGATTGGCTGCTCTTTTCATAGTCATTGCCAAAAAAACTGCCAAAGATGATGGTACAAGATGATAGAGGTGTGTCCATCTTTGTTCCTCTTTTAGTTCCGTCATCTTCGCGCAATTTTTTTGGCAATTAGAGTTGCAGCCTCTGCATTTAATGTCAATGAAGTTGCAATGTCTTAAATGGTTTGCCCTGCTTCCAAAACCGCTTCGTACTTGTAGCGTGATATGCACAGGTTCTACGGGTGACAGAGAAGGATTATTGTTCACGTTAGTGGGTAATTCACATTTGATTTCATAGCGCAAATACTTGAAGGAACAAGGCACATGCATTTCTGCCTATCTCTTCGTTGTTTTATGATGTCAGCCATCTCCCAGCTATCTTTCGATTCCTACCGCGCTGCGCATGACAGCGGTGACTATCTTGCAGTCAAGCATAGCAGTCACGAATCCGCAATATAGCGTTATCGAACTCTGCGAGGAGACCTACATTCAGTTTATGCAGCGACAGTTTTGCCAGTTTGAATAGGGAGAAAAGGAAACTATGGGGACGCTGAAGTCACCTTGAAAGTGGAATGCGATCAGATTAAATTGCACATTTGCCACTGTTTCTGCTGCAACATCTGTTTCGTGTTTGCATCAGTTTCTTTGAAATTGTCGGAGCACCAACCGCCATATTCGGACTGCTAGCTGCAGACAGCTGTGCTCAAAAGGTGGTGGGCCCGTTGCGATGACGTCACAAGGTCACATGACCACTATCGGCTAAACAACGAATATAATGACATCTATGGCGGATTCCGCTCCTTCCCTAAACACTAATGTCATTGCATTGATATTTCGCAGCATATACTCCTTCAATTAACCAATGCGGTCTTCCGCCTTGCGGTGCCAGTGCTCTATTGCTTGGTCAGTTCATTCTGGGCCGCGATTGCGCCTTTTATATAAAGAGAACACCTGCTAAAGCGCCCCGAGAGAGGTATTGCTGAACATCGGTGCATGCTTCACTTACCTCCCTCATTACGTCGTCCAGTGCTGCGTCAGCATGCGCGACAATTTCTCGTCCGTCGTAAGCTGGAAAAAAGGATTTCAGGCATATTTTCAGATGCTTAAAGATCGAAAGGGTAGCAGCTTTGTTGATAAATGACTTATCGTGGCATTAAAGAGGCCAGATCTCTCTAAAAATGCTGTTAAAATGACACTATTGCAAAACTGAAGCGGTGGCAAATAAACATGCATCTTGAAAACCCCGAAATTCACAATAGAAAGTGAAAATTTACAGGATGCGTGTCTGGGGAAAAAATACATTGGTTAAGGCGCCTGACCCAAAGACATGACTTTAGTGTTTTGGGAAAAGTGGCCACAATAGCGTTCGGCATGCATGTTACCAGAAAAAAACAAATAGCAGCGGCTTATCTCAGCTATTGCAGGATATACGTAGCCAGAGCTGCAGTTCACCCTTGTTACGCATGCTGTCTAGCTTGTTTTGACTGTAATGTTAAGGCATAAAGAAGTATTCGGTTAAACACGCTGTTTATTTATTCATTCTTTTGACAGGTATAAACACTGCCTAAGATAGGTAAAGTAACACGCAGTTGTCTCAATGCTGCCTACACAGTATTTAGACTGGTTGGTTTCTCTCAGATACATAAGGTCAACGGTAGTCTTCATTGTGTAGTCGGAATGCGAGGATCGCTTGCTAAATTAAAATCAAACTTCTGTTTTATGTATCGACTTATCGACGAAGAGGACGACCTTTTTTCCTATTGAAATCACCAGACCTAGTCGTATCACCTCAGATTTTATGCATCAGCCGCATCCACACAACCCCACGCGCGGCCGTGGTGGCGGCCGAGATCTGACATGATGCGTCTCGCACCAGCTGCCCTTTACGGTTGCCGCGCATGCGCATCCACGCGCGGCGCCAGCGGGCCTAGATGGGCGGGCGGGGCTGCTGGCGCAGCGGCGGCGGCGGCTCTGACGTCATGCGCCGCGCCATTCTTGCTCCTCTCCAGTTTCACGCATGCGCACTGTCAGCTTCCCCCGATCATGGCGAAATGCTCGACTGGGTAGCGTAGTGTAGCTCTCGCTACAAAACTACTGTTGCGCCGCCACACGACGCTGCTTCCCAGAATTAGTTAATGACGCGTGATCGTTTCCAGGCACCTTCAGACATTTCACGCGATCAGCGTATGTCGTTAGATCCAAATAATATTTTTGCCGCACAGCCGCAACCCGTAACCTGACCTTTTGTGGTCGATAGTAGAAGCTCCATGCGCTGATACGAGCGGAATGAGTGGCAATTGTTGCTACAAAAAGTGATTATTTTTTTTCAAACACATGCATCCCGTAAACGTCTGCGGCCGATATCACAACGTTCTACCACGCACGAGAATCGTTCTCAATACTGAAAGAAACCTTCCGCCGCTTTCCAGAGAGAAGCGGGCATCCCGACCCCGCCCACACTACTAAAGTGTGTGTCATCGGGGAAGCGGTTAGGAACGTTGGTCACGTGATGCGCAGTCGCTGCTACATCGGGAGGGAATTCCTTCCGACGTGACTACGTCATAGACGGCATCCTTTATCCTTTTCCACAGATGAAGTGTGAGCGGAAAGAACGAACACTGCTTCCTTATTTCGTATTATATATTAGCGAGGAAATCAGCTATAGAGACCTTCGCATATTCTTTCTTTTCATTACTGCTGTATCAATAGCTATATGCACTCATCCATGCTGGCCTGTGTTGCAATCTTGTATCAATTGCGAATCGTAAACTTACGTTTTTCATCCCGCTGCTCTTCCCATGAGGTCGCCTCTTCGGGCAAATACGGGCCGCCGCTTCCATGAGCCTCCCATTGTTCCAGAAGAATATATTCGGGTGCCGGCGGGCGTCCGCTCTGAGTCTCCTGCGGTCAGGTGACATGCGGATATACTGATTGCTATAGTGATGTCTTACATTATATAAAAGAAAAAATGCGATCATAAACTTTTTCCGTTCAAATGTACTTTTGTCTAGATTTGCGGGGTATAAATAATTTTTTTAAACCTGTCTTCGGAAAAAAATCAACTATGGCGTCTGTGTTCGAACTTGGTGCCAAATGTTCAAAATCTGCATGAAAATGCAAGAGCGCTGTCGAATGGTCTAGAACTATTTTGAAAATGTGCTACTTGAATCGCAAAGCGACTCGAATACAAAGGAATGTGATCAGCGATCTGAATATTTCGGATATTCGCGAGTCTCTACAGATGAGAAATATTCGATGCACCTAGGCCGCAGTAAGCGATGCTAATTGCAGTTAAGCACTAGAGGGTAAACTTAAAAATAACGAGGATATTTACTATATTAGCGCCAGTTAATAATTTATCACGCTTGTTTCGTGCCGACCGCCAACATCGCCGCCATGACCGCTTAGAAGCGATCTCTGTACCTAACACAACTAATTTTTATGTCACTTTGTTTACTCGTGAACACCCGCTAGAGAGCGTCGTCTCTTCTGTCGTCCGCAATGTCGACCGGCACATTTAATTTGTGCACGAGTTTACATTGCGCACAAATACGCAGGCCGAAATTCCGGTTTCTCTGAAGACGGTCGCTGCCTCGCCAGTCACACTGACGATCGAAAACAGGCTAAATGCATTGAATATTCGCGCGCAGAATGTGCAGGCGCAGCAGCAAACACGGCGTTGGATATGCCGCTGCGACGCTTTCGTTACGGCAGCAGAACGCTCACGAAAGATGCCGGGATCCTGTCATGACGAGCTTACCGACTTAAAGATGTTGAAGCTCAAAACGCCCATCCGCCGAAATATTTGTGCAACATATTGAAGCATGACTGTTGAACATTAACCCGGAAGTTCAAACTGGACGTCTTCAGATCTGATAGAATGGGTTTGACCCACACATTTTTTTAAGCGAGCGCCGCGGTGGCTCAGTAGATATGGCGTATCGCCGGATGACCCGAAAGACGTGTTTGATCCCGGCCGCGGAGGTGGAATTTATTTAGAGGCGCAATTGTAGATGCCCGTGTACTGTGCGATGTCAGCGCACGAAAAAAATCCCAGGTGGTCGAAATTTCTGGAGCGCTTTACTACGGTGTCCCTCATTTCCTCAGCCTCTTTGAGACGTTAAACCCATATAAATTTAATATAAAAGAAACTTTATCAAGCTTTAACCACCAGTCGAGGCCATAAGGTTCACCATGCAACGCACTTCAAGGTAAAGAGTGTGAAGACGGAATGTTGTCCTCACCTCATTGGGCTCGACGACCTTGGCTTCATCTTCTCTACTGGCAACACCTTGGACGAAATGCATAAGGACATGAATAAGGTGTGGTGAAAATCGCAGACGCAAATTCTAAATGTGAGATGCTTACACGAAGCTGTTCGCACTAAACACACCCGTGAATTTATCAGCTCTAATGACAAAATTCAGCCCTTCGCAGCCAATAGCGCACCACCATCTGTTGATGGACCGAGGTCGTTGCGACATTACGGAGCTTTATCTGTCATTCCTATATCGCGGACGTTAGGGCAGGATTTGTTAGCTGCTAAAGCATGCCTTTCTGAGGCCATTTTTATGCGATAAATTTAGAAGCCTAAAAAAATGCGCCCTCGGTCATAAAGTTCGCTGCCTAGCTGTGTAAAAGGGGTGTCACCGGGCCGGATGTTGGCATTGGCTGGACAAAAGTGACGCCACTACAGTGGAAATTACGCCACTGCCGATAGAGGCATCACCTAACGCTATCGCAGTATCAACACTATGTGATTAGGGGTCGCTGTGAATTGTTTTTTACGCAATGCTGCAGACATTTTAACCGCGTCCAGGAAGGAAGGGTACAGAACAGAAAGAAATTGTTCACAACTGCCATCACAGCAAGCCTTTGAATAACGGTAAAAGACCTGCTTACACAATGTAAAGGGGAAGGCGACGTTAAAATAGGCACAAAAAAATAAAATATAAAAATTTCCTTGATAATATTCTGAAGGATCTTTTCATTACCCAACTTTTGAAATGAAAATATTCTACTCACTAAGCGTTCATAGAAAATGCAAAACGAATGATTTTATTGTGCAAAGTTTGAGGTTACGCTTTAGTTGAGCTGATGGCAAGCGCTGTATAAAAACTGAATGAAGCGAACGGGGGACCTATGCGTTTTGTCATTTATTAGCTCATAGGAGGTCTTCTTTACAAAAAAGACTAATAGGTTTATTTTGAGTTTTTGCCATTGATAAATTTGGGGATCCAGTTGGGGATCCGTCGGCTTAACACAGATACGCCTGAAGAATAGCTCAATACTGCACAAGCCCACTAGCCGCTACGAACCACGGACAATGCTTCACGAAACAAACGGTGTCTAGACATACTTTTCTAAAACTGGCGTACTGAGGCAGTGAAAAGCATTGCGCTTGAAAAGCAGTGGGCGAAAACTTTTGGCTACCAGCTTTTGTTTCTCTGTGCGAGTGGTTATATGCTGCTGGAATGCGATTCACCAAAATGCTGCTTGTTCTGGAGGCCCAGTATTTGCCTCAAAACACAGCAATTCTAGTAAAGGTGCCCAAAGAAGTAACTGCGCGTACATAACTCGAGCTTTCAGTATCCATTACCGATAATACTATATAGCTGCTAACAATTACCACAGGGTCAGGCTTGCCCAAGTATTCCGGTAGGGCACCATGCTCATCGGTGCTCAAGCGCAGATTCTTCATGCCTTGCGAGTGTGCCCTATACGCATCGTCGGCGATGAAGAGTGCCTTTCTTTAGATGCTTTTATTGCTGGCATCTCCTAAGAATCGATGTGCTGGAAAATGTTGGTTTATGAATAGATATTAGGCTCTGTTGCGCATTATAACCGAGTTTATGGTTAGTCCTGTATTACATCCACCTTGCCTGAAAGCATGGAATTTCGTGACCGCTGTTGTTACAAGCACTTCTTCTCATTAATCAGCTCAAGTATATGAAGGAAACCGGAGTTAAGGATGTCACGTCGTATAATATTGACAATATTTTTTTTTGCAGCAAGCCAAGCAAGAGAGCCTGTTTTATCTTGCTTTTTCGACCCATCAATACAAAATGCATGCCTCTAAATGCTGATCTGACCATCACGCCGCATAGAATACAGTGAAGAAAGGTCAAAAAATGTACAAAAGAGGAGAAGATAGATAGGAGAAGATAGGAAAAGGAGGCGCTGCGTTGCAGCACGTGTGGCGGATGATACAAGCTGCGGGACCAGTGTTTTTGGCGAGCAGTCAGAGATTATAGTGACCTACCGTAATGATACTGACAATGATTACGCTGACGATGATGATCTATATGATCGTTAACAATATGTGTAAGATTACTATGTAGACTAAGTCAACGATTATGGAGTTTGAAAACACGCGTTTTGCTATTAAATCTTGCTTTTTTAGCCCATAATAGAGACAAGTTTCGCAGCATGAATAAAACGCACACAGAAGACAAGGAACAAACAAGACAGGACTGTGCTCCATTATGAACTGCAACCAACTAGCATAAACCACCGTGTTACTTCAACATATTTTTTAGCCCCTTCATAGACAACGCAAAGTAATCAGCGATTCTCGGGTTATATGTTTCAAAAACAAGCTGACTAAATTTCCTCCTTTGACAATAGCCGGCTCGATAAATCTGGCGACGAGCACTAAATGGGTTCAATAAAAACATAACGCGAGTTCCTTGTGGGAAAATAACTCAGGAACGATGGGCTGCAGGCCTCCTTACGCGCATGCGATGCAACCACACAGGGGCTGCAGTCTGGAGTACCAGGAGGTCAGCGTTTTGACAGCCGCGCTATTCGCTTCTGACAGCGATTTGCTAGTAGCGACGAGGAGGAGAGTTCTTGGAGGATGCAACTCCTCGCCCAACGGCAGTTCAATGCGTCATGCGGTTTTGTGGTTCTCAATGGCAATGGTTTAATCCCTCATTTCAATACGAAGCCTTCACTTGACATTACGTCAGAGGGCTCGCTGCTAAAGCGGCTATGTTTATCAACCGCTGGGCTGCCCCGCGAGTTTCGACATTCCAATAAACATGCGCGCGCTGCGACCGACTCCTATCTTCTTTTAAATCTGTAACGTTAAGGCGCTAGATTAGCGGAGAACCCTGCCTTGTAGATGGCGGTGGCGGGTTCAGAAAATCCGGATTGGTCGAGAATGCCGCGAAGAAGGGGCCGCTGGATTTAAAACGAATAAAGAAAGAGAAAGAGAGAAATACAAACGGAAAGGCAGGGAAGTAAACTAGGCAGCGCCTGGTATGCCAGCCTACACGTGGGAAGGGGAAAGGAGGAAGAGGTAGAAAGGGAGAGAACCAAAGAAGATTCTCACTTTTCCGCGTGTCCGACGAATAAAAAATTTGATAAAGGTGATCATAAGGTCGCAACATTACTCAAGCATCATTATGACGAGTAGGACTGCACATTTAAAGAAACAATTGGGGTAATTATATGGTAATCAAACCTGCGACCCTTGGTTCGCAAATCAGACATGTTGCCGCTTAGCCAATGAGGCACTTTTTTTTCTTTATTGCATGGAAACAGATCCGAAAACAAAAGTCTAAGCATGCTTGCGCCCCAAAAAATCAGGCCACAATACACCTGCACGACCCCACCTTCCAAAACATAAAAAGTCTGGGAGGCATATACATGCATCCAGAAAGGGGAGCCAGCTAGGCGGCTCTTCCAGGGTAGCAATACTCCCCGCACCAAAGTGCACTGCTCACGAAACAAAGATTTCGGAGACCATGGTGATTCGGTGTGGCGGTCCATCAAGCTGCCCTTCCTAAGACTAAACGGTCCCAGCAAAATAATGAGACCACATGGCACAACACAGTTTTTCTACATAGGCAAAAACGGACACTGTAATCTGTGATGTTGATGTCCTTCTTAATTGTTATTTGTAATATGTCCCAGAAGAACATAGCATCAATGCACAGAAGAAAACAATGGCCAATTGCCTCTGGTGCATTTCACAGGCGGCAATTGACCGTCCATGGCGCAAGCATCTTCTTTGCATGAAGTCATGCCTTCCTAGGCTGCATGTGTTCAGTTTAAAGAATATTTTTACACCAGAATTAATGCACATTCGCTAACACGTTCTAAAACACGGGCGTCAAGAAACTCCAGAAAAGGTTGCCGAAACAACGGTACAGGACACAAATACTCTGTAAATGCCTGAATAATCTGCCTTCACGAGAGGATATACAAGTACACTAAAGAAATGTGCACAGTGAGGAAATGGAAGTTGTCTAACTTCCTTAAGGTATCTTTATAAAGGCCCCTCACGAGTTCGTCCAATCGGTGCGAATAGAAAAGGCAAATCAGCATAGGGACACCTGATAAGCACAGCTACTAAAAAGGCAGGTTTGCCGATTTGAAAATGAAAAAAAAACGCGAAACAAGCTGATGCAGGAATAAGTGAACAAGGACTATTGCACCAGGGTTTATAGAAAGAAATATGTTAGCGCGATGCATGGGTTCACATAGGGAACGCAGACGAATGTAGCAGTTATTCTGCGCATCACCTCCACTTTCTTTCTAAAACAGTGGAAAACCTGTAGCACATAGGCAAGTTCTGTGCAAAAAGAAATTGCTGCCGACTTGAGCGCGAGCACACACTACCCATCCAAGCCTGGAATTGTCGCCTCATGGAGAATATCTTCATGATTATCCAGACTATCTCCAGTAGGCTTCACTTTTGCGCATTTGTTGAAAACAAACCCATAGGTACTGAAGGGTCCCACAGTCCCAGCTTATGTCCCAAAAAAGGCCTGGCGTTGTACCCCTAATGACGGAACCAAAACTCTTTGGATTTATTTAAATTAAGAGCCGCACCTGATACCTCTCCAAACGGTTCAGTCAAATGCAATGGCTTAAGCACAATATTTTTGTCACAACAAATGAAGGCGACAACATCTGCATAGGAGAAAATAATTTAACATTGCGCAAGGGAAAAAACAGGGGTAGTTGCACTGTTAGTATTACTGAAGCAAACGATTTCAAGATTATAATTAAAGCTACTTGTCAGGGCTCATCAGATACTGTCTTCAAAACTGAACGTGCAATAAGAATAAGGGCTTGGATGCTGCGGCCACTGATACCGCAGACCTGATGCATACCTATTAAGTCATAGGGACAACTAGATGCAGACGATTGCAAATAAGCTTTGCAAAAAATTTGTGATCTACATTGCAAAGGGAAATTAGACGATGAGACGGCTTCACTTGACTTGGTTAAAGGGAGGCTTTGTATTTGTTTGACACTGTCCGTGTCTGCAATGTGATATGCAAAGAGGACCCCAAGCCGCTGTAGGGACAAAATAATGTTAACGCGTCATTGCCTTAAAGTGAAGATTAAGTGTACTCCAAATCAAGGTGCCTCCCGAAGAGCCCTGTCTATCACAATCGCGGGGGCTACAAAGCGCACCTGAATGTAAAGGACCGTGTTCGCACGAGGAAAAGGTGTTATAGTTTGTGGGCATTCAACCTTCACGATGCGACGGACAAAAAGATATACAATTACGTTAGCCTGATCCCGAACATTACACGTAACTTTATCGGGAACTCTAATTCTCGAATAAATGCCTAAAAATCGACACAACTGCCCATTTCGCTTCTTTGTTAGCCACCCAGTCCGAAGACGACGAAGTGCTTCTTTTATAGCGGTCGGCGCAGTTTTCAGCCATTACGCCTGTGGAACTCATCATCATTATCAGCATCATCATCATCAAAAGTTTTTATGACATTAAGGCTGCTTGAGTTGGAGGAACTAATCTGGAGTTTTTACTGCAGCACTCCCGAAAGTGTTAATGAATTTTTAAAATTCTTGATGCTAAACCACACTACAGCAAAATGCTGAATACTTCAGTGAGCCGCTGTGGCCACAGAAAATCGGCGCGCGGCTGTGTCTCGGCGGCATGATCCTCGGCTGCATCAGCTTCATCAGCTGCATCAGACAGCGCGGCTGTCTCAGCTGCATCATCCTAGGCATACCGTATCTCGGCCTCACCTCGGCGCTTTTAAATTTGTTGCTTGTCCTGGTTGTTATAGCATACCGAATTTTGAAAACACAGGTGAGGACAGACTAAGGTATTTGAGAGGACAAGCGTGTACCCGCCCTTAGATTCATTCAAGCGATTTTTCGGTCAGCTGCCCTCCTGTGGAGTCGCAGTCAGCATCGCCTTGCGCAACCTAATCACCAAAAGCAGAACAAAAAAATAAAAACCGCGAACACACTACCTACAACGCTTTTGGTTCTTCCGTTATTCACTGCGCGCTGGTGGCATAAGGAACTTGTATTATGCTCGGCGCTGTTACCAAGGATAAACGATGAGGCCTTTTCGAGATACGCCTTGTCAAGGTATTTTGGTAATACCCTCCGAAGCATACTAAGTATCCGTACGGTAGTAGTCTTGATCTTTGTGACGGCGGCGTCTGCCTTCCTGTCGATCTGATGTAGTAGGCCGAGAACCCTAATCTGCTGTGTTGGCTTGATGACCGTTCCGTCGATGGTGATGATCACGTTCGGCGGCAGCTCCTTCTTCGATTTTCCCGGTGGGATCATGACCAGCTCTGATTGCTGGGGAGAGCAGGTCAGTCCCCACGACTTTGCGTACTCGTGCACGGTCGTTGCCGCCCTCTGCAAGGCCTTCTCCGTCCAGGCATCGGACCCGGCTTGGATCGTCCACACCGTAATATCGTCGGTGTAGAACGCGTGGTCCACGCTTTCGGTTTGATTGAGTAGATCGGGCAGGGGCAGGAGGGCCAGATTGAAGAGCAGGGGCGATAAGACCGATCCCTGAAGGGTTCCCCTATCGCCGAGCTCGACAGTGTCCGACTTCTCCTCCCCTATCCTGATGGTCATCGTGCGGTTTGATAGAAAATTTTTATGTAGCCGAATATCTTTCGGCCACATCTAGTCTTGTTCAGACTATGCAACATGCTTGCACGGGACAAGTTGTCAAAAGCTCCCTCCAGGTTGAGGGCAAGTTCGACAATCTAAATTATGGATTCGCCTCTTATGAAGTGCGCGAGATGCCTGAAGATTGCGGTTCCCACGGCAGATCCAGGCAGATTTAATGCACGCTACAAGGAAGCTCCGTTGATTTGTGTTCAGCGCGCCCTCGCTCTCCCGCGCTATACCTCTGGGAACTTTCGGTAATAGAAGTTTAAGTTCAAGGGAAATATCCTACCGCGGGTATTGCTGCGATTTATGCAGCCACATTCCACACACACGCGCATACTTACATCCCTCCACTGATGTTTGTGGAACCTATGGACTGCTATTGCAAACGCGGAACGATAAGTGCATTAAAAAACCGCATGCACGGCTATGGGTCACATTCCATAGGTAATGGCGCATAGGTAGGAAGCAGTACCGGTATAAACGACTGTTACCCCTTCTACGGTATTTGGTCATCTTTAACGAGACCAAATCTTTACGCGGTTCTTGCACCTGAAGAGACACCGTTTGGTCCCAGCGATTATCCGCACAACTAGCCGCTTGTCTCAGGTCATGCTGTCGGCTCGCTCTATGCTCGTCGCTTTTAATCTGCCAGTTTTTGCGCCGCGACATGCATTAGAGCGTCCCGGCCATGTTAGAGCGGCTTCCTCACGACAACTCTGACAGAAAAAGCGGAAGTTCCCAACAACAATAGAAATAAAGGTTGGAGAGGACAGCCTCAGCCCCACACTCACTGCTTCTTACAATGAATGCCGATGACAGTATTCACGTCACAAGGCGCTAATCACCTCCAAACCAAAAAAACTGCTGGTGGTTTAGCTCTGGTTAACCCTGATCGAAAGCAAAACGCTGCATCTCCCTGGCTACATTTGTGGTCGAGCGACTGGCGGTCTCCGCGGCAGCCGCCGCATCGAACACAACTAGCAGAACCCACTTTGATGCCCTGCGCATGCGAATCCAGCAGGCGCTTTCCCGCTTTGCTCGGTCAAGGTGTGTTTCGTCAAGAAGAGAGTAGGCACCCACCTGAGATGCCTCTTTTCCTCTCTATGCACTGCGGTGAAGAAGCGCACTTCTGCCGCTCTCCGCGGCAGGCGTCGCCTCGGTCACACCTAGCGTTCCGCCGAACAGATCAACGTGCACCCGCGTTTTATGCAGAACCCACTTTCATGACCACATGCGATGCCGGTAGATGATATCCCACTTGAATGATGGTTAAGGGCACAGGGTAAGGTAAAATTAAAAAAAAATCGTTTTTTTTTCTTTTGGAATTTTAGAAGTTCAATTCTTTCTACACATGTTCCATGATCGCACTTTCCTCAGAAAGCCATATTTACGGCTGAAAAACGCTTTTTCCGAAACCAAGTAGTGAGCGGCCACGCCCCCTTTCAGGATTAACGTCAATTTTTTCAACCAAAAAGTCCACCACCTGATTTCAAAACTTGTCTAAAATCAGCTACATATAAAAAATTGTCTGGCAACTATTGTACAGCTTCTCTTTTTTAGCCAAGACAATCCTGAGACGCTTTGCACGTTTTTTCCACGTTTCTGCAACCTTCATGCAGCTGCGTCCGAGTGCTATCCCTTTCGATCAGTATTGTAAATTATGCTGGTGTTGGTTGCTGCTGATAAGTTGAGATGCCCAGGGCAAAGAAGGCCTTCGTCAGGCGTGAATTTCACGGCAACCGCTACGCTCATCGTGAAAAAGCAAAAGGATGTCCACGACCGAATGAGATCCCGAACGCCGAACGCGCCAGCTCCTCGACATCGAAGCTTTCAAGATTTTCTCTATGCTTCCAGGAAGAGGATGTGCTACAGAGCAGCAGCCAATATGCCTTAATGGACATGGACGCCATTTGTGCCGCAATTACACAGATTTGTGTGTGCAGAGAGTGCGGTGGAAGTGTTGAGCTCATCGAAATTGTGACAAAACAGGTAGGTGTTGCAAGCGTTTACAGTTTGAACTGTGGAGTGTGTAGTGCCGCACAACGATTTGAGACGTCGAAGAAAACTACTTCTGGCCTCTATGAAGCCAACCTCAGGTTAGTGTATGCCTTGAGGTCCATTGGTAAGGGAATGGCTGCAGGAAATATACTCTGTGCTATGCTAAACCTTCCTAAGCCGCCGACAAAGTTTGCGAAATACAATCAAGAGCTTCTAGGTCACATCGAAGCTGCTGCTCAGGAGTCGATGAAAAGGGCAGCTGACGAAGCTGTGCAGCTGAATGAGGGGGATAAAGACATCGCAGTTGCTCTTGATGGAAGCTGGCAGAAGCGAGGCCATACTTCCAATAACGGCATAGTCTCTGCGACCAGTGTAGACTCTGGGAAAGTGCTGGATGTGGAGGTTTTGTCTAAACGTTGTCCAAAGTGCAGCATCAAGGGTACAAACAGTGACCCCCTTCATAGAGAGGTGTGCCAAAGCAACTACCAAGGCACCAGCGGTGGAATAGAAGTCGCAGGAGCACTGAAAATTTTCGGCAGGAGTGAGGAGCTTCACGGCGTTCGATACGTCAAATACCTTGGGGATAATGACAGCAAGGCTTTTATGGCTGTGAAGGCACAAATGCCATATGGTGATTCCGTTGAAATATCCAAGGTTGAGTCCATAGGGCACGTGCAAAAAAGGATGGGCACAAGGTTACGAAGGCTAAAAAAAGGAAACAAAGAAGGAAAGCTCTGATGGAAAGAGCCTCTCGGGCCGAGGCCGACTGACTGATGCAGTAATAGACAAGCTCCAGACGTACTATGGTTTGGCCATCAGAAGAAATGTAGGAAACCTGGATGAAATGCGAAAGGCCGTTTGGGCAACCTTCTTCCACTTATCGGCCACAGACGATGACCCATGCCATGGACTTTGCCCAAAGGGACCTGATACGTGGTGTGCCTTCAACAGAAGTCAGTCAGAGGGCAAGCCATTTTTCCACAAGGAGAGTTTGCCTGCATCTGTCTTGGAGGCTATCAAACCGATTTATAGGGAGCTATCGAAGGCTGAGCTCCTAGAGAAGTGCCTGCATGGGCGAACTCAAAATGCAAATGAGTCGTTCAACCATGTTGTTTGGGAACGCGCGCCAAAGAATGTGTTTGTTAGGCTTCGGACCCTACGGATGGCAACACTGGATGCTGTTCTTTCATTTAATGATGGTAGCATCGCACGGGCCAACGTTTCGAAGGCGTGTGGATTGAACCCAGGGAGCAACACCATCAAGTGGCTGAGGGAAGCTGACCATAAGCGCATGTACTTTGCGGACCGAGCAACACGACAGCTTACAAAAGAGGCCCGTTAGTCAAAACGACAAGCCGAAAAGCGAAAAAATGACGGCGACAGTGACTACGAAGCAGGGGGCTATTAAACCAATTACTATGGAGGCGTTTCTGCGAATAAAAAATGGTTTTTCACATCTTTTTTCTCTTTATGCTCTATTATCTCAAAACAGTGTTTTTTCTTACAATGGTACCATTATTTCCAATGGCTTTCAAGACAGACGACTGAATTTTTTTTGCAATCATCTACATAAGTGTTGCCAACTACTGAACTAGAATTAAGCAATTTCACTGAGCAGCTATTCTGTTATGAAGTTTGAAATGCGCAAAGAAAGGCCAGATTTGTGTACTACCGGAAAATTTTTTATTAAAAATCGAATTTTCAACACATTTCAAGTATTTTAGTTCAGTAAAAAGAGCACAAAATTTGGCAAACAATGATATATGTATTATTAGGCTACTGTTATTAGTTAGTGAGAAACATGTACCTCAACATGGCCTAAAATGCATGGGAAGTATAGAGCTTACCCTGTGCCCTTAAAGGTCAAAGTCGAGATAGATGGTGTAACAGACGTTGGTGTTGCTGCTGTAGCTGCCGTCATGTCGAACCTGAGTGCACCAGTTTTCTCATGGTTTGGCATATAACTGCATTCAAAGTCAAACGTGCGGCCCCGCTAACTTGTAGGCATTTTGACGGTCAATTTTCCAGCCCCGCTGAGGGCTCGAAAAGCTGGCGTAGTGAAGCTTTTCGCCTAAAAAAAACACAAACGCAGATACTCACTTTCCTCGGGGCGCCACGGTTCTCGCGAGGCTGGTTCCAAAGACGGAATGTCAGGCACTGTAGTGCTCTCGTTAGTCGCTGCAACTCCAGGCACCTGAAATTCACGGGTGTGCATTGAATGGGGCTTGTTAGTGCCCGAGCTGAAAGCTGATCGCACACAAGGCGTTGCGATGCCATAAGAGAAGTGAGTTTAGTATCACAAGCAGAACTTCAGAAAGTTTTCTGAGTGTCTCCATGTTCCTAAGCTTACCGGAGCACAAAGGCCCCTAACTATCAACGAGTTGAGAGTCAGGGTGTCGCACTAGACCTTTGGGTCCTTCTGAGTCCAGGGAGCAAGGAAGAATGTTGTGTGGGCTCTGGAGGCTTTGAAATGATTGATAAGCCTGCTGTTTCCACTGTCTAAGACAGGTTAGCACTAGGAACTAGAATAAGTAGAATACAAATACTCCCACCGACACCCTATGAAATCTGTATTTTTAAGAAGTAGAGGGAGGTGGTAAGCACAGAAAATTTGCAAATAGCTTGCTCGGCTGAACATGTGTCCTCATGCCATATAAATAGGAAACCTTCCCAGAGCAGAAAAAAACATTTTTTAACAGATTTTTTATTATATTAGGGGAATCGCGATGTCAGACTGTATCAACATAGAATTTAAAAACGGATTGTTTGATGATCAATAACGTTCAGCGCCGATTAGAGCATCACGATTCTTCCATCGCCCTCCTGCATGTCTCAATTTCTCCGCAACCATACGTTAATCTGAAACATATCATTTGCTCTTGCCCTGACGCAATTTAATCCCCTTTAATCCACACTCCAGTCCCCAGCCAAGCGCGTCTGGTTGATATCTGACCAACTGACACACAGGTTGGCCTTGGTGATTCTGGCGCAGCATATACTCGATGCTTAGTGCTTTCTTCGAAGCTTTCTCTTCCTCCTAGTACACAAAAAATGTATAGCGCAACATAGCACATAGCCGCAGCTCACTTGTGTACTAGCACTCTTTCTTTCTAATGTCTCTTCCTAACACCACCCTCCCTCTTAGAGTATTCGCGTCCAATATAAGGTGTTTGGGTCCCCACAGCTTGGTCCGGAGAGCGAGCTGTCCATCGCTGTCACTCTGTCACCATAAAAAAAAACCGGCGTTTAACTTCAGACGCTCAGATTCCGCACATTTTCAGGAATTCCTTTTCGCGAAGTCATTCATTTCAGGCACGATCATCGAGTGGAACCATTTGCGATCAAAGATCGCTAAGGAAACCGGGCACAATAAAACTTCAAGAGCTAATCCGTGGCTGGAGGTACATGTACCTTAACCCACAGTCCTAAAGGTGTCACCCTTTCTTTCTTACAATCTTTGTTTTATCTGAAGATCCGCCTTATGGGAAGATTTCTCATGCACCCTAATATTTTGTTGCAATGATTTCGCTTGGCTTTAGCGATTTAGCTGTATTAATCATTGCATAGTCTAGTGATAACACTAGCGTTTTAAAACTTTTTCTCAAAATAAGTACAATACTGCGCGTACACTTTCTTTTCATTATTGTTTATTTTTGTCTGCCTTTCCTGTATTATGTTGTCACTGACATTTTCTTTTTTGTACCACACATCCGCCGCGGTGGCTCAGTGGTTAGTGCGCTCGGCTAATAATCCGGAGTTCTCGGATCCGAACCCGACCACGGCGGCTGCGTTTCGATGGAGGCGAAAAGCTTAGGCGCATGTGTGCTGTGCGATGTCAGTGCACGTTAAAGATCCCCAGGTGGTCGAAATTATTCCAGAACGCTCCTCTACGGTACCTCTTTCTTCCTTTCTTCTGTCACTACCTTCTTCAACCCTTCCCTTATGGCGCGGTTTTGAATTCTGCAGATATGTGAGACAGATACTGCGCCATCTCCTTTCTCCAAAAATCTACCAATTTTTACTGCCACCCCCTCCCTCTCTTAAGCAGTAACCTCGAAAGATGACCATTACCAGCATAATGAATCAAAAACTAAACGCGCGCTGATGCCATTGTGGCACAGTCGCGGCGGAGCCGACATGCTGAGTGGAATTTCCGGCCATCATGTCCTGCCCTGGGCCACGGCTGCAGTATTTCGATGCATGCAACTTCAAGAATCTTGCAATTTCTATGCGCGTCATTAACACCGAATGACTTCTGGAAATACGGATCCCCCCTTAAAAAGCGTCTAATAAGCGAAACTGCTGTTTTGGTAAGTAAAAGTAGGCACCAACAATTGTCATCGACTGTTAACTTTGAAGTTATCGAGTACAAACTGCGCGAACACGACGGCGCGTAAGGCACACTAATGGATAGACAAAGAACACGCAGCAATATGAGAGCTCGTGGGCTATAAACGCTGCTTACCTGAAAGGGCTCGAGTTGTTCAAAGGCCTGGCCGGTTGAAGCGAGTGGCGCTGAAACAAAATGTGCACAGTTATGAAAGCAGGCGGCACTTTTTCCAAAACGTGGAATTTGTAGAGTTAACGAGTCAAGCGATTCCCAGCCAACGAAACAGAGCTTTGTACAAAGTCCGCTATTCGTCCTTGATATTCATGGCAACACGGTAGGCGTAAATAAAGAGGACGAAAACTGAGTACTTGTCACGTATCAAGCAAAAGCCTTCCATATGCCTAACTTAGGCAAAATAGATGGCGTTCCTTAGGGTTTGGCCTGAGATTCTGGCGTGAGACGCAATATACCTTGTGCTCTTAGGCTGTTTGAGCTAAAATGATTCTTTCGAGATCATATATAGAAGGAGATTGCGGACGTCATAACATATTTGTTGGTAATCGATTTAAATCTGCGAATGAACTCTTGTGTATATATTCTTAAACTCTTTTTGCATTTATTGAATAGTAGCGATTCGTTAGCGTATCCAATTTAAATTATCAGGCTTGAATAAATGTAAAACTGCCCTCAGCGGTGGCTCAGTGGTTAGAGCGCTCGGCAACTCATCCGGAGTGCCTGCGTTCGAACCACACCGTGGCGGCTGCGTTTTCATCGAAGTAATACGCTTATGCGGCCGTGTCCTGAGCGATGTCAGTGCACGTTAAAGATCCCCAGGTGGTGGAAATTACTCCGGAGCCCTCCCCTACGGCACCTCTTTCTTTATTTCTTCTTTCACTCCCTCCTTTATCCTTTCTCTTACGGCGCGGTTCAGCTGTCCGCTGATACATGAGACAGATAATGCGCCATTTCCTTTCCAAAAAAAAAACAATAAATATTATTATTACTCAGAGCACTGGCGTGAGAAATTTCAGGTGTTTAGGCGTATCTAAATTACTCGTAAGCAGAGCGTAGCCACGGCTACCTCTCTCCGCCCCTGCTGGAGCAGTGCCTGGCATACCGCCTCTCGAATCAGAGGGAAAGCGCGAAATTAGTGCCATGGGTCTGTCCTGACCTACGTCACTTCGACGGAGTGACTGTGCAGGCTCCGCAGCAGCCCCGCGCCTCTTCGATGCGTCTGGACGGACGAAGTTCTAACCGTCGTAGAGCCGCGAGAAAAAGTTATAAGGTCTCTGCGGCACCCCCGCTGGAAGAATGCGTAAGCATTGACGCCTCCACGCCTCTATTTGTTTCTCTTTGCTTGAATTAGTCAAGTTGCATCACTGCCCTTTTCGAGTTTTAAAACTTGGCTGAACGCTTCGTTTTGAAATTTGGCGCCACGGTTTGCTTCGTCCACACTTCCGGTTTGTCAAAGTTGGCGCCAGCTATAGCTGTAACCAGTTCCGATGTTTTCAAATTAGCGCCATTTTTGCTTCCGCCCCACTCGTTGTGTCATATTTCGTCCTCATATTAATTAGCTAATTACCCAACATGCAACATATGATTTCCCCTGCGGGATTTTTCGATGCTCTTATCCAGTGCAACCATTCTCGCCATGGCAAGCTCGTGATGACACGAAACCGCAAACATAGCCATACAATGATTACGCACTAATACATTTTTACACATTAACTAACTCGCGCTAGCTGCACTGACGGCCCGCTACAATTATCTAATTGCTACCAAGCTCATAAATGCGAACAATTAGAAGTTAATGTTAATAAGCCATTCTTAAAGCTTATGCGCCGTCAACTGCTATCAAAACCGTTTCGTCGTCCATCAAGGCGGTAACTATGCTCGCGAAACAATCATGACTATAACTAAATATGCCCGTTTTTGAAAATTACTCATGGCGAGATGCCCGTCTTGAAATGAAAATTTGTTATTAAAGATATCGTAGTGAAATTGGGTGTGCATATGTGTTTCTTCCTGGTTTAGATATACAATGAGTTTCTGCATGCCTCAATTAGATTCCATAAATGCGAAAATAACTGAAGCCTATTTAGCTAAACTCTTCTGGGTCATTAAGACACTTTCTTTCACAATTTTCTGCTTTCGATTGAAATGAAGCCGTAGCCAAAGGTATGCTCTCTGGAGCTTGGCTATTTATGCTTTATTTAGGTATATCAATGTATAAAATAGTTCAAGTATGTCCAACCATCATAATTATGAATTGTAGCTAGTTGACAATATTGTTCACAAATTCAGTAGTGTTCGACTCAGCGAAAAAAATATAGCATTGCTCCACAATTCAGTAATTTCGGAATTATACGGTAGAATAATAACTGAAATTGCACCATAAAAACGTATTAAATACTCCCGTAAGGCTAGTCACGGTTCCGAAACACACGAAGCTGAGAAAAACGCATTTGATGCTCGTGTGCCAGCGATTTTAAGGTAGTTGCGGAGGTCTAAAATACAGCGCAATGCGGGCCTTTCAATAAATATCTCACAACAGTAATACCAGGATGTGGGAAAGGGGCTTAGTTTTCAAACAAAACCATGATGGCGGCCATCGGAGACGCGGTCGTGGGATGCGAGGGGCACGATGTTCTGCCGCATTTCGCTCCGAAATCGCCATTTCGGCCCTTCGTAGACGCGAAATGCATGTTTTTTGTAATTTTAGGTGAAAATAGGCCTTCAAATCTTTTTGGCCAGTATTTTAAACTGTGCATAAATCTCGAATATGATACCGTGCAAAATAGAAATTTTTGCATTTTTAACGCTTCAAGATGATCTCCCCTTATCTTCCCTGTGAACGCCCTGCACTTCTTTGCTGCTCTGAGCGGTGGCAAGGAAACAGAATGCCTCATTAGGCCTAGCCCATTGGTAGCTTCCTCTTTGCTTCCAATGCAACGTTACCCATAGCGGACGCCACCACCACCACTTGTTAGAGAAAGCGCAGATGCATTGTGTCTGTGCGTATTCGCTTCTCTTGTGCTCAAGACTTCGCCCCCACCTGGGGGCCACACTCGGTCCACGTGCCCTAACTCCCAACGCTCAAGTGGAAATAAAGTTTTCTCTCTCTCGCTCTCTGTTGGCCTCTCCTCATTCCCTGTCTTCGTGCAGTTCTATAATTGCTGAAAGTAACTAGTACGACGTACACGAAGGAACTCTAATGCTGATGGCATTAAAGTGCGCATCTATGTCTAACGCTAAACTAACACCCTGGTTTTCAGGATTACACCTCGGTGACTGCGGACATGTATACCAATGAAAGAATTGCATGTTTAATGTCTTATCATGGCCTGCTTATATGTATGCGCAGTTCCTGTGCCTGTCGGGCTCTGCCACTCCAGCCCTATAGAGCTTCGGCAGGCCGGATGCCTGTACATCTTATTTATATTTGGCGCAGTGATGTATCATTATCATTATCCGCACATAATACGCCGATTAGTGGGAGTCACAGGCTGCCCAGATGTGATCTAAATTTATCGAAGTAGCTGTTCAATAGAAGATAATGGAAACATACTGCATTGTTTGGCACCGAAAACGCCTCTGATCATGTGACTTACCGAGTCGTCATAGCCATAGCCGCGTGCCTCGCGTTTAGTGGTTATCAGACGGGGAGCGCGATCGCAACAAGCCGGCATCAAGTATCATGACACGCCTTTGAACATTACATCCTGAAGCGACTACATGGCGCGGCATGGTCAGCAGCAACTGCCACTGTTATAAAAATTATAAGATCATAGTGGCACCCGTATTGGAGGAATGCGAAAGCATGGACGCCTCCTCGCCCCTCTTCGCCTCTCTTCAAAGTCTATTTTGATTTTTCAAGCTTGGCGCCACACGTCATTTTCAAATTTCGCGCCCCGCTTACCTCCGCAATCACTTCCAGTTCTTAAAGTTGGCGCGACTTTTGCTCCGGCGTCGCCCGCTTCTAGTTTTTCAAATTTACAACCACGCTTGAGCTCTGCCCTCTTCAGGTGTTTAAAAAATTGGCGCCAAGGTTTCTCCGGCCCCGCCTGCTTTTTTGACATTTTTAGCTCTAACTTATTACCCCACATGCACCTCATGATTTTCCCTGTGAGATTTTGCGATTCTCTGTCTAATGCAACCATTCTTTTCCTTATAAACTAATTGGTTGGAACATTCTCGTGATGACACCAAACCGCAAACACAGTCATACAATAAACACGCATCATTTGTCAAAAGCAGCGAAGTGGCACATGAGTCACTTTGCGAGAGCGCCAAGAATGTACCAAGGCGAAGCATCGAAGTCTGAATGCTACAAGAACGCCGGAGCGCACAAGGCACCGTTTCTTCCGCGTCGCTTCATCGCCTCGTCTACCGGTGCTGCCGCTTGACGCCCGCAGGAGAGGGCGAGCAAACACGCGAGGGCATTGGACGTCTCCAGATGAGGATGTCCGGAGATGTTGGATAAAGCAGCTCAATTATCCTCTTTCAGTGGCTAAGCGTCCTCTTCAGCGGTGACAGAAACCTACTGCGGTGGCGAGGAGGACAATAGCACGCGGACAGCAGGGGTCATGGTTGCGTCACAGAGGCGTGGATTGAACTGCAAGTAGCTGCCAACACGCGGCTAAACATAAGCTTTCACCAATCTTCGCATACGAGGTATTTCCGGTGGCGACACTGACACTTGGCCTAGCCAGATATCTGCGACTCCCTACCGTCGGCTCGCGCGAAACTCCGAAATTACGCCTCGGCGACGCCAGTAGCAAAAACGCTAGCACGACACCGAAAAAACACTGCCTTGTGTTCGGCCTTGAAACTTGTGGCGGCTCGAACGAACTCTTAGAAAGCTGCACTGTCTGACACTAACCTGTCGGAGCTGCAATGGATGATTCGGTGGACTGTGAATATAGCTAATGATTATGGCACCGCTACTTGTGGGTTCGACCAAAGCAAGCGCACTCCTCACCAGCGCCACAATACAGCTTTTCTATGTCGGTTCTTCTCTCGATGAGGGCTCTCGATGTAAAGGCGCCGCACGATGATAAGCTCAAGTCCGTTCTACTGCATTTTTTACACTACAAAGCGCTCATAACTCCGCTCGAGCGACAAAGCAACCGTCCCCTAATCATGTGAGACAGTGCCATTAAAATCATATACAGCAAGTTCAAAAGCAATGTTGACAAGCTAGCACTCGTATGCACGATCATCGCTGTAATGATCATTGTGTTCACCTGCGCCCGCCGTGAACACAAATGAGTTTTTGCACAAGAATTTAATTTTACCCGCCGCGGTGGCTCAGTGGTTATGGCGCTCGACTACTGATCCGGAGTTCCCGGGTTCAAATCCGATCCCGGCGGCTGCGTTTTTATGGAGGAAAAAAGCTAAGGAGTCCGTGTGCTGTGCGATCTCAGGGCACGTTAAAAATCCCCAGGTGGCCGAAATTATTCCGGAGCCCTCCACTATGGCACCTCTCTCTTCGTTCCTCCTTTCACTCCCTCCTTTATCCCTTACCTTACGGCGCGGTTCAAGTGTCCAGCGATAAATGAGACAGATACTGCGCCATTTCCTTTCACCAGAAACCAATTATATATTATTATTATTATCACAAGAATTTACTGCCTCGGCGTGGTTTTCCTGATCACAGAATTTCACACCACACTGACCGTAAAGAAATAGAGTCCAACACAGAGCTTGCAAAGTTTTAACGCGGGACCCTATATTCATCCCGCAAATGAAACAGTCTAGGCAACCACCGGAATGTATACGGAAATAAAGTATTAAGAACCAACCGAGGGGCTGGGGAGATAGTGACGGGGCCCAGTGACATGGAAACGAGATGAGATCCTTCCGCGCAATGTGTCCGGATTAAAGAAAGGAACTTTTGATTGAGGCGAAATTCTGCAGGTCAATGTACTGTGCGATGTCACTGCTTGTTAAAAAAATCAACGTGGTCAAAATTTCTGCAACCCTTCACTACGGTGTCCCTCCTAGCTTGAGTCGCTTTGGGACGTTAAATCCAATAAATCAAACAACAGCACACCAAAGAACAAAATTGCCAGTAGCGCCGACGCGTTCGCTCTTGTCAGTAATGGTGAGGTCAAGCGAGCGTCATGGGCGTTCTGAGGCAGCCGCTCTCTGCCCTTCACCGTCCCTCATTCTTTTCCTCCCCTGTGCTTTCATTCGCTCGTGCTCGCTCCTCTTCTACTTTTACGTGCCGCGAAGAGGTATACAGGAAGTGGAGGTCTGCGGAATAATTTTGCCCAAATGGCGTGTTTAACATGCACACATCGCACATGAGCCCTCCACTACGACATCTAAATACTTCCCTTCTTTCACTCTCTCCTTTATCCCTTTTCTTACGACGCGGTTCAGGTGTCCACTAAGATGGGAGGCAGATACTGTGCCATTTCCTTTCCCCAAAATCTAATTTTCAATTTTTAGACAGCAGAGATTCAAACGCCTGCAACTGAAGTTTCCCAGAATTAATGCGCGTCGCAGGTGTGGAGAGCCAATTACAGACGCGAGGTACCGGCGCTGTGAACAGTGCAGCGGCGCTTATGGTGTCTTCGACTGGTCGCTCCCGCGATCCGGTTAAGATCCGGCAGAGTGGGAGGCGCTCTCGCTCTGAGCGGATATCGAGACTAGTCAAGCCGAATGGTCAGCCAGTTTTTAGAGCGGAAGCGGCTACGCGGCACCGCTGCTGATGTCAGCAGTAGCCGCACGTAAGGTTCCTTGATTACCTTTAGCCGCGCGTGGCCGCACACAGTTTCCATCGCGGTCGCCGCTTAGCCTGTAGCGATCGCTACCCTGGTTTTCCGTCCCATGGGACGCTCATTTTCCGAACATCGCCTTGTGGATAGCGCTGTCGTCCTCGTGTGAGCTGCTGCTGGAATCGCTGTTGTCATGCGACAGCAACACAGACCGCGTTCCTAGCGTAGTAATCCGGCGTCTCTGACATTTTGCGTCACACAGCGCGGCACCCGCAAAACACAACGCACCAAGGACGCAACCACTGCGTCAAAAGCCTACACTTGTTTCTGCCTACCCGCAGCTAAGAGGGGACGCCGAGGCCTCGCACTGCTTTGGCGAAATGGCGGAAGTGGCTCTGTCACGTAGACGCATCTCGGAGCCGCTCTGACGTTTTTCTCGGGGCGCGTCGAGCGCTCGGAAAGAACCAGCCGAATGTAGTCAGAGCGGCCGGTTTCGACCAGCCGAATGTGCGGTCGCCTCTCAGAGCGCTCTAGAGCGATCTAAAGCGACCAGTCGAAGACAACATTAGAGACGCGCAACCTAATACAGAGACGGAGTGCCTCGACATTCGCGATTAAAGCACTGCCGCGGTCAAGGCGCAAGGGCTCCGTCCAGGAACTTCAGCTAGGGACGCTGCGCACAAGCAACCCGTACAGGTTAGCCTCTCTGCGACAGCGTAGAGGGTTCACTGACAGGACATCCTTTACCGTGTTATTGGCTTGCAGCGTTCAAAGCAAGCAAACAGCTCTGCGCCGACAGGAAACAGGAACGCCAGTGCCTCGAAATTGGTTTGGTTTATGGGATCTTGCTATCCCAAAGTGAATTAGGCTATGAGCGACGCCGTAGTGGATGGCTCAGGAATTTTCGATCACCTCTGGTTTTCAACATGCACTGACATCGCGCACTACGGGCCTCTACAATTTCATCCCGCATTTCGATGAAGCGAAATTCTTTATGCACGTTCGTGCTTCACGCATAAACCATAAATCGGATGTGCGTGAATAACCCAAGGTTCTATACCACAAAGGTGAACCAGTAAATTCATTCAGCATCTCAAAAACACGGGCAAAAACGGTGTACAAAAATAGCTAGCGCTCACATTTGTCTCTTAAGGGTTCAGCACTGTCCTGTTTTAAACCAAAATACAATATCCTTCCGCGCAATCTAGCGAAGAATTCTGCTATGCCTGCCTAACAGAAACGCGGTTTTTTCGCTATCCGCTGAACGCATTTCGGTGCGGCTGATCTGCAACCCGCAATAAGTTTTTGTTTGCAGGACGACTCAGGCGGAGCTGTTCACCTAAGTTCCAAGTAAAAAGGAGGTTACCGGTGCAGCCAGCGCGCAATTATATGCATGCCGTCCAGCAAAGCATTTATACAATCGCGCCTTCTTGTAGCCGTGAGCAGTACTGATGAACAACTAACGCATTAAAAGGACTAGTAGAACAGGTGCACACTTGACATTTGCTGCCGTGGGAGGGATATGCCCCTCGAGGTTCAAGAGACGCTTCTTCAACTGCTCTGAGTGTGGGCGCCATGTTTCTTCTCGTAATTCCGGTGGCTGGCGCTCTGAGGTTTCGTCAGTGTTCATGTCAAACAGCAAAAATGGCAGTAAATCCACAGACGAAGCGAAATTCCTCGACACACAACACCTCCTCGTCCTCCACAAAATAATACTTATAGGCCACTAATGGCTCTCACGCTGACTACTCGGCATCACTCTTGACTGATAGCACCGGCTCCTTTCTCACCCCAGTTGCCAAGCTTTGCAGCGCGTGCGGTGAATATCGGATTTCCAGGCGAACACTTGTCCTACTGCCTAAAACCGAAGCGCATCGCTGCGGGAAACAGTTGAAAAAGACGCGTCCGCACGTGAGAATTGGCTTTCGAGAGGCTTGGACGCTACAAAGACGATTGTCTGAGAGGGGTAGCTTGCCGGAGGGCTGGACGCTACCAAGACGATTCTCTGAGGGGGGGGCAGGTGCTAATATTCGGAGACAGCTATCTGTCACTGTGCGATGGAAGGTGGGAACGTGTGCCGCAACAGGCCGGCGTTTGTGGCTTGCGTGTGCGTCCAAAGAGGTCCCTTGTGGGAGGTGGCGTCTCGCGTTCGCAGCTTCCACCACAGATCCATACCCTATTCTCACAGCGGGGAGAATATTAAAGCGAAAGCTTTACTGAAAGCGAACTTGAGATTTCGCCATTGCGGTGCTCCGAGGAGGCCCTAGCGTTAAAATGCGTGCCTCGCCGCGATATTTCTCTCTCTGTTCCTAGCCACTACTGCGCCGGCGCCAGTAGTAGCACCAAGCCACAGGCAATCCGCCGGTGCGCAGCGCTGCGCCTTTCCTCAAAATCCAACTTTACATTTTCAGGTCTCTGTTTCTTCTTTCGCTCCCTCCTTTATCGCTTCCTTTAAAGCGTGGTTCGGGTGTCCACAGAGATATGTGAAATGGTTACTGTGCCATTTCCTGTGCTCAAATACCAAACAAATCAAGTGATTCGACGTCCTTCATAGAGTTGATTGGCGTTAACAACTATGCAAAGGCTGTTCATTTTCTTGAAAGGAAAGGCGCACAACCGGTTACGTGGGTCAGTGGAGAGCTCAATCTACTATGATTGCGTTCCGCACACTGGATAGCCAGCGCGCTTCCCTGCCACCATGGGAGATGGCATGCAGTTATTAGTTGATCGCGAGAGATTCATCACCAAATAAACGCTGCGGCCTAGCTATTGCTGCAGTGCCGCATGTAAGCCGCAACGCTTCCAGCGTTAATGCATTCAAACCACATCTCTCTCACCACCACCACATGTATCAAAGCACGAATGAGGCGTCCTCATATCCAGGGAGCCAGTTATGCGCCCTTCCTTTGCGCAAAACCATCGCTGTCTAGAACATATTTAACGCCGATGATAATGAATACAGTGAACACCAACATCTTTCGCTTGGTATATCCTAGAATAGGTGATGTAATCCACATTAGTTTTAACGGTGGTGTTGCTAAAACCTTATTGAATGCACTGGGGCGTGTTTTAAAGGAGAGTACATGGTTTCACAGTTCCCTTGCCTGGGTGGTAGTCCTCCTCTTGGGACACCATTATCCATAGCCGCTGCCCACGCTCTTGGAACAAGAGCCCCCTGAGACTCCAGGTTCAAGAAACCGGAGAAGGTCGCCTCACAACCCACTCTCGTTGGCTTATTTACTCTATATGGGCATTTTTCTGGCAATCCCATACGATATAATATGCGTCTGCCTACATGTCACAAAATTTAAAGTGCCCAGATAAAGTTGGTTCTGTATGATTCAGCATCGAAGGGCTTAGAAACGACCCCGTTTGCAGCCTTCTGTGGTGTGTTTCCTCAGTTCTATCTTGGCGCTCGGCGGGCTCTGGGAACGTCTGCCTACTGAGGCGCAGATCTGCTGTAATGTCCGTATACAGGAGTCACGACAGAGTCTGGGAAGTCAGTTGAATTCGGGGGAGAGACGTTCGGGGGGCTGTGTGAGCAGCCTCGTTTCTTTATATTCCTTGGTGTGCGCGCATTCATTTATTTCTTTAATAATAATAATTGGATTTTGGGGAAAGGAAATGGCCCAGTGTCTGTCTCATGTCGTTGGACACCTGAACCGCGCCTTAAGAGAAGGGATAAAGGAGGGTGTGAAGGAAGAAAAGAAGAAAGAGGTGCCGTAGTGGAGGGCTCGGAAATAATTTCTACCACCTAGGGATCTTTAACGTGCACTGACATCGCACAGCACACGGGCGCCTTAGAGTTTTTCCTCCATAAAAACGCAGCCGCCGCGGTTGGGTTCTAGCCCGGGAACTCCGGATCAGTAGTCGAACGCCCTAGCCACTGAGCTACCGCAAAATGGCATTTTTCTGGGCCAGTTGGTATGAATCCATGATTTAGGCCAGCATGAACTTTGGGACACAAACGAAGAGAGTCACATGGAACACGGAACACAGCAGTGTGTTCCGTGTTCCATGTGTCTCTCTTCGTTTGTGTCCCAAAGTTCATGCTGGCCTAAATCATGGACTGAGCTACCGCGGCGTGTTTATTTGTTTCTTTTGTGATCTGCATAGAGCTTTGTTGCGCGTTCAATAAAATTTTGCAGGCAAGCGGCGCCATTCTCCGCCTTAAATAATTTCAACAGGCGTGCTGAGCATCAGAAATTATGTACGTGGCGTCGGAATGAATGGCTTCTAACTCTATCCCCACTGTGAAACTAGTAAAGTGGCTGTAGCCGAGGATGTGGCACCATAGTCAAATTCATTTAACTGTACTGTCCGATGTCAGTGCACGATAAAATGATCCAGGTGGTCGAAATTTCTGGAGCCCTATACTACGGCGTCTTTCAAAGCCTGAGGAGCTTTGCGACGTTAAACCCTCAGTGATAATTATAATAATTAGATTTTTGGGGAAAGGAAATAGCGCAATATCTGTCTCATATACCGTTGGACACCTGAATCTCGCGGTAAGAGAAGAGATAAAGGAGGGAGTGAAAGAAGAAAGGAACAAAGAGGTACCGTAGTGGAGGGCACCGGATTAATTTCGACCACCTGGGTATATTTAACGTGCACTGACGTCGCACAGCACACCCGCATTGAAAATTGGTTTTTATGAAAGTGAATGACGCAGCATCTGTCTCACATATCGGCAGACACCTGAACCATTCCGTAGAGGATGGATCAAAGGAGGGAGCGCAAGAAGAAAGAGGGGCCATACCGGATGGCTCAAGAATAATTTCGACAACAGCCTGAGCCGCTTTTAAACGTTAAATCTTCATTAAAAATTGAATTTTGGGGAAAAGAAATGGCGCAATTTTCAATGAGGGTTTAAATCATAACTTTTATACGTGTTTTTCACGGCTGAGCGTTCAACTGATACCAAACAGGGCAGTGTCATGCGCCTGGTGCCAAAGGTGATAGTGTCATGCAGGGAAGTTGAACGCTACGATATGGCTCAAGAAAACTGCGAAGCTTGCCCTCAGCATGCCGAAAAAGGTTCATCGAATGCCGCAAGGAATATTTGTTACCAGTGATTGTCCCCGATGATGCACCACGTTTAAGCTGAAAATGCCTGCTTTTGAAAATCACTTATCTTCTCGTGAACACCCTGTACTCCTTTGGTGTTCTGAGTTTATCCTAGAAAACTGAATGCCTCATTATGCGTAGACATACATTGATCGAGTGCGTATGTAAACCAGAGCTCACAGTTGTAGCTTGCACTTTACTGCCTATGCAACGTTAGCCATAGCGAACGCCACCATCAGTTGTTACAGAAAGCGCAGACGCGTTTTCTGTGTGCGTCTTTGGGTTCTCCTCCGTACGCGTCTTCTTCGCGCGGTTTTATAAATGCTGGAAGACACGAGTACGACGCACACAAAGGCGCTCTAATGCTGTTAGCACAAAAGTGCGCATTTATGCCCAACGCTAGAAATAACACCTTGCTTTTTCAGGAATACACC
The DNA here is from genome assembly GCA_030143305.2 of Amblyomma americanum. Lineage (NCBI taxonomy): Eukaryota > Metazoa > Arthropoda > Arachnida > Ixodida > Ixodidae > Amblyomma > Amblyomma americanum. The sequence continues at coordinate 30,697 of JARKHS020014550.1, read as the reverse complement.
TCGGCGACTGCGGACATGTATATTTATGAAAGCATTGCATGTTTAATATGTCTTATCATGTCATCTGTACGCGTGGTTCCGCTGCCTGTCGGGATCTTTCACTCAAGTCCTATGGAGCTGTGGGAAGTCGGATGTCTCTGCATTGTGTTTATACTTTGCGCACTGATGTATTATTATCAGTATAATATTGCCACCTAGTGTTGCCAGGTGGCGCAAGCTGTCCGCGAAGACGATGAGGTTGCGATCGTGCTATCGTGGATCGGCCGCCATTACCGTCTCCTCTTGCCGACTCCAGCTGTTGAAGCGTCTCTCCGTGAGAACTCCGTGACAATTTGGTTGAGCCTGCTGGGTACGAGTATCCCATGCAAGAAACCCCTCCAGGGAGCCGTGCCGCCAGCCCTGCGCCGATTAACACCCCGGTACACCGCTTCAGCCGGAGGCTGCAGGGACTTTCACCGGAGCTTGGACCACTCGCGACAGTCATGATACCAGCCACCGGTATTCTCACGCAAGCTGCCGGTGCTACACCTGCCCACTATACCTTGCAGACCCCGCGGGTTCCCAAGGCCTTCCACGGGGACCTTTTCGAAGACGTGGAGGACTGGTTCCTTCACTTCGAGCGTGTGGCTGCTTATAACCAGTGGGACGACGCCGCGAAACTAAGAAACGTCTACTTTAGCATAGAGGATGGCGCCCGCACGTGGTTTGAGAACCGTGAGGAAGTTCTAACTTCCTGGCGAGAGTTTCGCCGTCGCCTGCTGGAGGCCTACACCAGCGCGGATCGCCGCGAAAGAGCGGAGCGGGCAATCCAGTCCCGCGTCCAGCTACCGAGCGAAAGCGTACAAATGTACGTCGAGGACATGATGCGGCTCTTCAGGAGAGCTGATCCTGCCATGCCTGAAGAGAAGAAACTTCGGCACTTAATGAGAGGCGTCAAAGAGCAGCTGTTCGCAGGCCTCGTGCGCAGCCCACCATCTACAGTTGCTGCATTTCTTTCGGAAGCCACAACGATGGAGAAGGTCCTGCAACAGCTTTGCGCCAGTTACGACCGGCCCGTGCATGCTGCTGCAGTCACATCATCGTTTGCCACCATCGGACAGCATCCTGATGATTTGCGGGAACTTATTCGCACAATCGTGCGTGAGGAGCTTCACAAATTTTGTAGCCCGTCGCAGCCTGCGCTCGGTTCATTCTCCGCTCTTGTACGAGAGGAGGTGCAACAGGCGTTCCGGGGCCCTATTCCTGTGGTCGACGTACCACCTCTGCCTGGGGACTACCACCGTCCGACGTACGCCGAAGTTGCAAGGCGTCCGGCTCCCGCTTCGCCGCCACCAATTCACGCCACGCCTCAAGCCCCGCGGCCCTCTGTGCAACCGGTGCAGTACTTCGAGGATCGTCGAGCACCCCTCCGAAAGGCCGACGTTTGGCGTACACCTAACCGACGACCGCTCTGTTTTCACTGCGGAGAGCCAGGTCATCTTTATCGAAATTGTTATTACCGACGCATCGGCATCCAAGGCTTCCGCACCGACTCACCGAGACCCCGTCAAGGTGAACGACCCCCTGAAATTGAAGAATTCCTTGCGGACCAGCGCAATCCATCCCGAGCGCAGCGGCAGTCGCGCTCACCCTCACCGAGGCGCTCTTCCCCGACACCTCCCGGCTTCTCGCGAGCGGCACCGGGCCGATCGCCAAGTCCTCGTCGGGAAAACTGAAACCCGCGACCTTCGGGGGCGAGGTCGCTGGGGGGCGCTGTGCTGAAGACCTCCCGTCGTCGCCGCTACAATCCGACAAAAACTCGCCGACGCCATCACCAGAGTTAAAAAACCGCGTTTCTTTAGAAATACCCGTTCTTATCGATGGTCGCAGAGTAAGCGCATTAGTTGATACCGGGGCCGATTATTCGATCTTAAGTGGACAACTGGCGACCATTCTGAAAAAAGTGATTACCCCTTGGCCTGGCGCGCACCTTCGAACTGCCGGCGGTCATCTGGTTACGCCCAAGGGTATGTGCACTGCTCGCGTTCAGATCAGCAAGTCCACGTTCGTCGTCAGCTGCATCGTCCTGGGCGAGTGTTCTCGGGACCTTATCCTCGGCATCGACTTTCTGCGGGAGTATGGAGCAATTATCGATCTGCGCAACCGAATCGTCATGTTTTCCACAGAGCAAGCCACCGAACTCGACAACCTCTGCCAACGCAGTGCCGCACTTCGCGTTTTCGCCGACAGCGTCACACTTCCGCCCCGTAGCAGTGTTTTGATTGAAGTCGCCTGTGCTGAGTTGCACGACGCTGAAGCAGTCGCCGAGGCTAATCATTCGCTCCTCCTGACTCAAGGCATCTGCGCCGCTCGAAGCTTACTAACAATTCGCGCTGGCCGGTCTGCGATCCTTGTTACAAATTTTTCTCCAGAGCACCGGCACCTTTTCTCTGGAACTGCGATCGCTACCGCTGAAGCGGTTGTGGATGTTCCGGTCTGCTTTGCGTTCGCGGCAGCGGCCCCTGACGACCAATCATCGCGCGCCACTGACGACCAATCTGTTCCGAATGTCGACATCAACTGCAACCTCCCCGAAGGAAAGCGCCTGGCCTTAGAGCACTTGCTATTGGAGTATAAACAGTGTTTCGCTTCTTCGTCGAAAGTTCGTCAAACGCCCCTAACGCAACACCGGATCATTACGTATGACGACGCTCGCCCTATCCGCCAGCAGCCTTATCGTGTTTCCGCCAAAGAACGGGAAGTAATCCAAAAGCAAGTTCAGGAGATGATTGACGACGGTGTAGTTCAACCTTCCCAAAGCCCGTGGTCTTCGCCTGTTGTCCTTGTTAAAAAGAAGGATGGAACACTTCGATTCTGCGTGGACTACCGTAAATTAAACAATGTGACTAAAAAGGACGTCTACCCGTTGCCCCGCATTGATGACTCCCTGGACAGATTACGGCGTGCTAAGTACTTTTCATCCATTGACCTGAAGAGCGGTTATTGGCAAATTGAAGTGGACGAACGGGACCGCGAAAAAACTGCCTTCGTTACACCAGATGGCCTCTATGAATTCAAAGTGCTGCCTTTTGGCTTGTGCTCTGCGCCAGCGACGTTTCAACGGATGATGGACACTGTCCTCACCGGCCTCAAGTGGCAAAGTTGTCTTGTATACCTGGACGACGTTGTCGTTTTTTCAGAAACTTTTGAACAGCATCTCGTGCGCCTGCGAACTGTCCTCAGAGCCCTCCATTCCGCTGACCTTACGCTGAAGCCCCAGAAGTGCCACTTCGGTTACACAGAGCTCAGGTTCCTCGGTCACGTTGTGAGCGCCGACGGAGTTCGACCCGACCCCGACAAGACAGCCGCCGTCGCCAATTTTCCTACTCCGACTGACAAGAAAGCTGTCCAGCGTTGTCTGGGTCTCTGTGCATATTACCGACGGTTTATTGCGGACTTCGCAAAGCTTGCAGAGCCGTTGACGCGCCTCACCAGGAGCAACACCTCCTTCGTTTGGACAATAGACCAAGAGACGGCTTTCTCTTCGCTCCGCCAACGCCTTCAGACATCTCCCGTTCTTGCACACTTCGACGAAGAGGCCGACACCGAGATCCACACCGACGCCAGCAATATCGGTCTTGGAGCTGTCCTTGTCCAACACCAAGAGGGCATTGAGAGAGTTATAGCCTATGCTAGCCGTACTCTCTCCCGCGCCGAACGCAATTACTCTACGTCAGAGAAGGAATGCCTTGCTGTCGTATGGGCCACCATGAAATTTCGCCCTTACCTTTACGGCCGCGCATTCAAAGTCGTAACCGACCACCACTGCCTATGCTGGCTGGCTAATTTGCGAGACCCGTCTGGACGATTGGCCCGCTGGAGTTTACGGCTCCAAGAATTCGACATTACCATCGTATATAAGTCGGGCCGTAAACACGAAGACGCCGACACGCTGTCGCGTGCACCACTCGACTCTTCCGGTCCCGAAATCGACGACGACAGCGGTTTCCTCGGTATACTTAATGCATCGGACATAATAGCCCGGCAGCGGGCTGACACGGACCTCCGACCGCTGATTGACAACCTTGAAGGTCACGCCATGCCTCTACCACGACACTTCGCTCGACGTCTTGGCTCTTTCTGTTTGCGCGAAGGTATCTTATACAAGAAGAACTCGAGAGGCCAAGAAAGAGCTTACCTTATGGTACTTCCGGCCGATCTTCGCGCCGACATTTTATTGGCATGCCACGACGAGCCCACTTCAGGCCATCTGGGTTTTTCCCGGACGCTCGCCAGGATACGCAACATGTACTACTGGCCCGGACTCTCGGACGATGTCCAAAGGTACGTAAAAAGCTGCCGTGAATGCCAGCGCCGGAAGACGCCACCGCTTAAGCCGGCGGGTTTTCTCAAGCCCGTTACTACACCCCGCTCTCCGTTCGATCAAATAGGAATGGACCTTCTCGGTCCTTTTCCGTTGTCACTCTCAGGAAACAAGTGGATCATAGTCGCTACTGACTATTTGACTCGCTACGCCGAGACCAAGGCGATACCCTGTGCCACAGCTTCAGAGGTCGCCGACTTTTTCATGCAAAACATCGTCTTGCGGCACGGAGCCCCTTCGTGCGTTATTACCGACAGAGGCACAGCGTTTACAGCGCAGCTAATCGACCATATATTTACGTTGAGCTGCACTAGCCATCGCAAGACCACAGCTTATCATCCGCAGAGCAATGGGCTAACCGAACGCTTAAACAAGACCATTGCGGACATGCTGTCAATGTACGTAGACTTTCAGCACAAAACTTGGGATGAGGTGCTACCGTACGTCACATTTGCGTACAACACGGCCCTCCAGGAGACTACACGCTTTACTCCCTTTCGTCTTGTATATGGACGTGAAGTCCAGAGCATGCTTGACGCGATGCTACCATGCCTCGATGACGACCAACTCGCACCCGATGTTCATGAAATTGCCCAACGCGCTGAAGAAGCCCGTCAGCTTGCCCGCGTACACATCGGCCAGCAGCAGGGCACTGATGCGCGCCGTTACAACCTTCGACACCGACAGGTCGACTACAATCCCGGTGAACAAGTTTGGGTGTGGACACCTGTCCGCCACCAGGGCTTGTCCGAGAAACTACTCTGGCGGTACTTTGGCCCCTATAAAGTGCTACGGCGTATCAGTGATGTTACCTATGAAGTGGTTCCCGACGGTGCCGCGCAACCGAGACGTCGACAGCGCAACACCTCTGACATTGTGCACGTTGTGCGGCTTAAGCCGTACTATGCCCGATAACGGCTTAGCGGCCCTCCGTTGTGACTCTGTGTGTGCTCCGTTTTCCTCGCGTCCTTCTCTGTTTCCCTTCTGAACCTTAGCGCGCCTACGCTGCTGGCGGCCCCACTGCGATGCCCTTCTTTTTCGGAGGGGGGAATAATGCCACCTAGTGTTGCCAGGTGGCGCAAGCTGTCCGCGAAGACGATGAGGTTGCGATCGTGCTATCGTGGATCGGCCGCCATTACCGTCTCCTCTTGCCGACTCCAGCTGTTGAAGCGTCTCTCCGTGAGAACTCCGTGACAATATTGTCCGCCCATAATATACCGATTGGTGGCAGTAAGAGGCTGTCCAGATGCGATTTAAATTTACTGACGCAGCTGTTTAGCAGAAGACATTGGGAAACACACTGCATCATTTGGCGCCTAAAACGCCCTGATCATGTGATTAACCTCGTCCTCATAGCCTTAGCCGCCTGCCTCCGACTTAGTGGTTATCAGGAGGGGCGCGCGGTTGCAACAAGCCGGCGTCAAGTGCCTTGCAACGCCCTTCAACATTACATCCTCAAACAACTGCATGCATGGCTCGGCATGGGTAGCAGCTGCTGCCACAGTTATAACCATTGTGATATCACTGCGGCACCCGCATTGGAGAAATGCGTAAGCATTGACGCCTCCTAGCCTCTCCTTGCCCCTCTTTTCCCCTGTTTGCTTAAATTAATCAAGTTCCATCAATGCCAATCCTGAGTTTTGAAACTTGGCGCCACACTTCGTTTGCAAATATGGCGGCACGCTTTGCTCTGTCCACACCGCCGGTTTTTTTAAATTTGGCACCACGCTTTAGCTCCGCCCACTTACGGTGTTTTCCAAATCAGCGCCGCTTCTGCCCCGACCCTGCCCACATTGTGAGAATTTTCAGCTCAAATAAATATTACCCATCATGCCCCTCATAATTTATGCAGCGCGATTTTTTCGTGCTCTATTTAATGCAACCATTTTTTTTCTTACAGCTCAATTCGTTCGAACGCTATCGCGATGACAAGCTTGTGGTGACACGACACCGCAAACATGGCCATACAAAGCGTACGCGTTAAGAAAGCCTTCTGCAGCGAAGTGGCACATGAGTTGCGCTGCGAGGGCGCCAAGAATGTGCGGAGCCGAAGCGTCGAAGTCTGAACGCTACACGTACAACGGACGCAGGAGGCATCGTTTCTTCCGCGTCGCGCCAGCGTCTCGTCTAGCGGCGTTGTCGCTCGAAGCCCGCTGGAGAGGGCAACCAAACACGTGAATTCTTTGGGACGTCTCAAGAGGAACATGTCCGGAGATCATGGATAAAGCCTCTCAAATATCGTCTGTCCATAGCTATCATCCAGTTCAGCGGCGATGGAAACCTACTGCAGAAGCAAGGGGAACTAAATAGGGCAGGGATCGCAGGGGCGGTGGTGCCGTCACAGCTATGTGGATTGATCTGCAATTCGCTGGCCACGCGTGGTAAGACATTCGTTTTTACCAATATTCACCTATGAGGCATTTAAGGTGCCGACGCTCTCACCTGGCCTAGCCAGATATGTGAGACTCAATGCGTCGGCTTGCTCTAAGCACCGGAATTACGCCCCCGGCGACGCCAGTAGCCGAAACGCTGACGCGACGCAGAAGAAACGTTGCCTTGTGGTTTTGACGTGAAACGCGCGGCGGTTTGAACGAAAACCAAGCGCACTTAGAAAGCTGCGCTGTACGACACTAACCTGCCGGAGCAGCAGTGGATTATTCGGTGGGCAGCCACTATAGCGCATGCTTAATTATGGCATATATGCATGCTTATGCGTGTGGTCTCCATCAACGCAAGAGGACACTTCACCAGAGCCTCAATACAGCTTCTAAATGTATGTTCCTCTCTCGAAGAGGGCTCTCAAGGTAAAGGCACCGCAGGATAAAATGCTAAAGTCCGTTCCACTACATTTTTCACACTACAAAGCGCTCGTAACTCCGTCAGAGCGGCAAAGCAACCGTCACCAAGTCATGTTAGACAGCAGCATTAAAATCTAATACACCAAGTTTAAAAGCAATGTTCACCAGTAAGCACTCATCTGCTCGACCATGTCTGTAATCAACATTGTTTGTGTTCACGTGCACCCGCCGTGAACAGAAATGAGTTTTTGCACAAGAATTTACTGCCTCGGCGTGGTTTTTTCAGTGCATAGAATTTTACACCATATTGACCGTAAAGAAATGAAGTCCAACGCACAGCTTGGAAAGTTTTTATCTTGGTACAATATATATATATCCCCCAAATGAAACAGGCTTTTAACTTTTCGTTCCAATAACGCGCTACACACTAAAAAAACGACAACTGGAACGGAGGACACAGGACAGTTGTTTTCTTCGTGTGTAGCGCGTTATTCACACCAACTAGCCCAGATTGCTGCCTTGCTTAGGCTGTTAACGCCTGAATGTTCTGAAAATCAAGTAGGAAGGGCCAAGCGAGCTTAGGTGGAGCGATAGTGACAGAGCCCCGGGACATAGAAACGAGATGAGGTACTTCCGCGCCCAATCTCTGGATTAAAGCAAGGAGTTTCGATGGAGGCGAAATTGTAGAGGCCCGTGTACTGTGCGATGTCACTGCTCGTTAAAGAAGCCCAGGTGGTCAAAATTTCTGCAGCCCTTCACGAGGCGTCTCTCATAGCTTGAATCGCTTTAGGACGTTAAGCCGAATAAACCAGACCAAACCAAAGAACAAAAATTGTAGGACGCTTAAGTTTCGTCTTTAAAAGTGAGACGCTACAACGTGTCGCAGCGTTGACGAGTAGTTGTACACGGAAAGGAACGCCACCGCACGTTCGGCGCGACACGTGGCCCTTAGGACAATTTACGGAAAGTACACCTGTCTCACACATCTCGGCGGAAACCCGAACTGGGCCGTAAAAGAAGGAACATGAAATGAGCAATTGCTATTAAGCAAAGAAAATGACGCCTGAGTCACATTTCTCGCTGGACACCCGGATCGCGCGTAAGGAAAGCAAACACCGATCGATCAATCCATCAGTAAATCCATCTATAAATCAATCCTTAACGCTTTCGCGTTAAAATCCCTTCCCTTATGGCGCGGTTCAGGTGTCCACCAAGATGCGTCATTTTTCGCTCACGGCCAAAGCCGCCGACGCCGACCACAGCGGTTTTTGACACGAGCTCCTTAAAGCTGTCGCGTTAAAATTGCCAGTATCACCAACGCGTTCGCTCTAGTCAGTAATCGGTAAGCTCAAGCGAGCGTGATGCGCGTTCGGAGGCAGCCGCTCTCTGCCCTTCACCCTCCCTCATGCTTTTCCTACCCTGTGCTTGCATTCGCTCGTGCTCGCTGCTTTTCCACTTTTACGCGCCGCGCAGAGAGATACAGATAGTGAAGGGCTGCGGAATAATTTTGACCACATGGCGTCTTTAACATACACTGACATCGCACTTGAGCCCTCCACTACTGCACCTCTTTTTTCCGTTATTCTTTCACTTCCTCCTTTATCATTTCTCTTACGGAGCGGTACAGGTGTCCACCCAGATATGTGAGACATTTACTGCATCATTTCCTTTCCCCAAAAACCAATTTTCATTTTTTTAGACTGGAGAGAATCAAAAGCTTGAACCTTACGTTGGCGGGTATTAACGCGCGTCGAGACAGAGTGCCTCGGCTTGCCGGGACATTCGCAATGAAAGCACTTAAGACGCAAGGGCCCCATGCAAGAACCTCTGCTAGGGATGCTGCGCATAAGCGACACGCGCAGGTTGGCGTCTCTACGACGGCAAAGAGGGTTCGTTGACAGGACGTCCTTTACCGCGTTCTGGGCTTACAGCGTTCAAAGAGAGCAAACAACAGCTCGACGCCGATAGCAATCAGGCGACGCCAGGACATCAAAGTTGGTTTACGGGGTTTAACACCCCAAACAGAGTCAGGCTGTGAGGAACGCCGTATAGAATGTGACCGGAAATTTCGACCACTTGTGATTCTTTACCTTGCACTGACATCGCACTCTACGGGCCTCTACGATTTCATGTCGCATTTCGATGGTATCTAAATTCTATAGGCTCCTTCGCGTTTGACACATGAAGCATAGATGGGATGTGCGTCAATATCCCGAGGTTCAATCGCGCAAAGGTGATGCAATAAAATTCATTCAGCTCTCCTTTAACATGGGCAAAAACCGTCTACAAATACGGCGTGCGCTCACATTTTTCCCTTCACGGTAGAGCACTGGTCGTATTTTACACCAAAAAATAATTTCACTCCATGCAATCTAGCGAAGTCTGCAAATTCTGCTTAACAGAAACGCAGTTTTTTCGCTATCCGCAGAATGCTTAGGTATCGCATTTTGGTGCGGCTGATCTGCAACAACCCGCAATAAGCTTTTGTTTTTAGGACGACTCAGGCGGAGCTGTTCACCTACGTTCCAAGAAAAAATGACGTTCCTGGTGCAGCCAGCGCGAAATTATATGCTTGGCGCCCTGCCAAAATAGTTATACAATCAGCCTCTCTGTAGTCGTAAGCAGTACTATTTAACACCTAGCGGATAGAAAGAACTAGTAGAACAGGTGCAGACTTACCATTTGTTGCCATTTGAATGCAAAGCTCCTTAAAGTGCTAGAGGCGCTTCTTGAAGTATACACTGAAGTCACTATCCACTGACAGCACCGGCTCTTTTGTCACCCTGGTTGCGACGCGTTGCAGCGCATGCGTTTTATGTCGGATTTCCAGGCGAACGCTCGTCGAAGAGCTCTTCACCAAAACGCGTCTCCCGCGAGAGAGATGAAAAGGACGCGTCTACACGTGGGCATTTGCCTGGGAGAGGCTTGGACGCTACCAAAACGATCCTCAGAGGGGGGTGGCTTGCGAGAGGAATGGATGCTACCAAGATGATTCTCAGAGGGGGTGGCTTGCGAGAGCAATGAACGTTAACAGGACGATTCTCAGAGGGGGGTGGCTTGCGAGAGGAATGGACGCTACCAAGACGATTCTCTGAGGGTGTGGCTTGCGAGTGGCATGGATACCACCACGATGATTCTCTGATGGGAGGTGGCTTGTGAGAGGCATGGACGCTACCAAGACGATTCTCTGAGGGTGGGAACAGGTACTCAAACTCGGGGACAGCTTTCTATGGCTGTGTGATGGAAGTTTGGAACGCATGCCGCCTGGTAACAGGCCGGCGTCCGTGGCTCGCGATCGCGTGCGCAGAACGCGCTTGTGAAAGGCGGCGTCTCGCCTCTAGCTTTCACTGCACATCCATAGAAAGCTGTATCTCAGTATAAACAGTTAATGAGCGCAGATGCACAGCTGGTTTTCTCAGTAAAAGTCCCAGACGCCACCGGATTCTCACAGCCGGCAGCACATTGGTACTGGTGGTGGTGGTGGTTAAACTTTATTTGATGCACTGGGGCGGGATTTAGAGGACAGTGGAGACTTTCACCGCTCCCTTGCCTCAGTGGTTGTCCTCAATCCGGGACACCATTTGAGGTATCCGCTGCCGGCGCTCTTTGAACCAGAGCATTCTGGGACTCCAGGTCCAAGCAGCTTGACATGGTCGCCTCCCTGCCCTCTCTCATTGGATCATTTACTCTTCATTGTCGAATTTTTCTGGCATGCCCATACCAATTGATATGTGTCGGCCTGCATGCCACAAAATCTAGAGTACCCAGAAAGAGTTGGGTATATGTGTTTTAGAATCGCGAAACTTACAAACGACCAAGTTTGCAGGCTTCTGAGGAGGTCGTTACACTTCTATTCAGTCCCATGGCGGTCTCTGGGAACGTCTGCCTACTGAGGCGCAGATATGCGGTAATGTCCGCTTATAATTTGTTTTGGGGGAAAGGAAATGGCACAGTATCTGTCTAATTATCGTTGAACACATGAACCGAGCCGTAGGGGAAGGGATAAAGGTGGGAGTGAAAGAAGAAAGAGTTGCCGTAGTGGAGGGCTCCGGAATAATTTGGACTAGCCGTGGGTCTTAAACGTGCACTGACATTGCACAGCACACGGGCGCCTTAGCGTTTTGCCTCCATAAAAACGCAGCCATCCCGGTCGGGTTTGCACCCGGGAACTTCAGATCAGTAGCCAAGCGCCCTAACCACTGAGCCACCGCGGCGGGCATATGTAGTAAGCGGATTCGGTACAGGAGTCCCGACAGAGTCTGGTAAGTCAGTGGAACACAGTGGGAGTGACGCTTGGGCCGCTGTGTGAGCAGCCTCGTTCCCTTCTTCCCTGGTGTCCGGGCACCCATACCAATTGTTTTGTTCTCTGCTTTGAGCTATGTTTCGCGTTTGCAAAACTTTTCCTGCCATAAGGCGCTATTCTACCTCTTATATAATTTCGACAGCCTTGTTGGAAGTCAGAAATTATGTGCCTGGCGTTGGAGTGAGTGTCTGCCAGAGCTATTGCTACGGTGAAACCAGTAAATTTGCGTTTGCTGAAGTGGCAGCAAAATCAAATTCATGGAACTGTGCTGTGCGATGTCAGTACACGCTAAAGAGCTCCAGGCGGTCGAAATTTCTAGAGCTCTTCTCGACGGCTACGCTCGTAGCCTGAGCCGCTGAGGGATATTAAACCATCGTTGAAAACTGAAAATTCGTTTTTGCGGAAAGGAAATGGCTTAGTATCTGTCTCACATATCGGCACACACCTGAACCGTGTCATGTTAGGTGAAGGAAAAAAGGAGGGAGTTAAAGGAGAAAATTAGAAAGAGGTGCCGTAGAGGAGGACTCCGGAATAATTTCGACCACCTTGGAATGTTCAACGTGCACTGGCGTTAAAGATCCCCAGGTGGTCGAAATTACTCCGGAGCCCTCCACTACGGCACCTCTTTCTCTCTTTCTTCTTTCACTCACTCCTTTATTAGAGAGTTTCAGTTTCACGTACGTAGAGGCTTCACGTACGTAGAGCTCTTACGGGTGACCAGTGCGCATGCGCAGATCGCAAAGGGTATGAGCGAGTCTCACGTACGTACGTGAGATTCGGATTTTTACGTTGCGGTCTTTGCGCTGCTTGCGTACGTAGCGTTGACAGACATGGCGGCACCCTGCCCGCCGCTTCACGGCGATAACAGCTTCGTCGCCAATCCCTCGAGGCGATATGGTGTTCTAAACTGCTGTATTGGCCTTGGATTTGCCTATTCTTACCCTCGCATAAGGTTTCAAGCGACAAATAGCTTTTGTTTTTCAGACAGAAGAACGATTTTTCAGCTGCTAAGCCTGACGAAGTAGCGTTGGTCGTCGTCATAGCAACGGTCTCGCTAAGAATGGCTTCGCTTAATGACTTGTCTTGGATGATTTTGGCTACGAGTGTCTGTGTTTCTTAGTAGATGGCGCTAGGCGTAACACGTGGCATGTTTCGCGTACGTGTAACTATAAGGGTTTCAAACCACCTGCGTGCAGGCTACGTAGACTTCTCACGTTTGCGTACGTGAACCCTCTACGTACGTGAAACTAAAACTCTCTAGTGTACGCATATAGCCAGCCGTTCGCTAACAGTTGCTTCGTGTTTTGAAGACGACTTTGACAAAGCATTCAACGTCATTTCGAAGCTATCTTTTCTCACAGGGCTCAATATTCGACTGCGAGTGTTACTGCGAGTTGCACGATCGTTCGCGTATTCGGCGCCGCTCTTCGGAATGTGACTCCCGTATTACGTATATCGCGTGGACTGCGAGGAAGCGATGACCGGCCGACACGCCAACCGTTACAGAAGTGCCTTTATTCCAAACAAGGTCCGCGAAGGGCGCGCGCCGTTGGCATGGAGGAGCTCCTTCTAGATTTGAGGTGCTACCACATGAATCATCCACATGCAGAGGAGTTTTAATAGTCATACTCAGCCACACTTGCTGTTAAAATCTGCCAATAACTGAATAATAAGCCACTCAGGCTCAGAAGTAACTTAGACAAGAAGGCTGCCAGGACTTCCTTTCAGTAGATTTGCACTTTGTCATAACAAGGCACTGATGTGTCAGTGTCCCCTTTATAGGGACTAACTATAGCACATAATGATATACCTGCATGCGACATACTTCTCTTGATATTATTTTTTGCACTGTTGTAGTCTCACTTTTTACTACACTCCTTCCTAAACCTTAGCAGGCAACAGCAGCACACGCGGCAATGTTCGAGTTGCGCAGAATAACAACGTGGTATGATCAGGGAAAAAAAGGTATCGGAGCCAAGCGGCATCTTTTTTTTCCGCTAATATCACAACCATGCGGCATACCTGCCGCGGTGGCTCAGTGGTTAGGGTGCTCGACTACAGATCCGGAGCTCCCGGGTTCGAACCCGACCGCCACGGCTGTGTTTTTTATGGAGGAAAAATGCCAATGCGCCCGTGTGCTGTGCGATATCACTGCATGTTAAAGATCCCCAGGTGGTCGAAATTATTCCAGAGCCCTCTATTATGGCACCGCTTCCTTCTTGCACTCCGTCCCTCATCCCTTCCCTTGCGGCGCGGTTCAGTTGTCCAACGATATATGAGACAGATACTGCGCCATATCCTTTCCTCAAAAACCAATTATTATTATTATTCATGCGGCATAACTCACAAGCATGTGTTATGACTTGCTCTACAGTGAAGCGCACATCAAATGCAAAATTTGATCACACACGCAGACAAGGTCATTAACGTAGCTATTGGCAGCAGAGTACCTACATAGTCTTTGCGCTGCCACTGGAGCTGCGCTTCATACATTATGCCTTCACTTCGAGTCTACGTAGACGTCCATATTATTTTTCAATTTTCATTTTTTACAGAAGCGTTCTTCTGCCTCAACCAGAGCATCATTATAATGAGCTTGCACTGAGAAGGAATTTTGTTGTTTTTCCATGAGTTAGCATACCCACGTAGACACTATGCATGGAATATTTTTAATATAAACGTCCGAAGAATGTCACACATGTTTTCACTTCAAACAGCTGTGCCAAACACATCATCACCGTTTTCCAGTTTTCAGCAGGGAGGGAACAGTACCATTAAGTATCAATGATGTCATTCGCGCTAAACACCAGAGTAGACAAGGAAATGACACTAGCGTTTACGGTAAGTGCGAAGTGGCTTTTATTGTTGAAAAATGAACTGCCGTCTTATGGCACTCACCTATCTCAGCCGTTCCATCCACTACTTCGCAGCAATCACACAGATTCACTTTCAAACGATGTCACCCTTATGAAAGCCCATTGCAGAAAATGCATACCAATCTGCACCAGCAGTATTCATACAACGATAGTGAACATCTATGCACAATGAAACCTCAAGTGAATGAATAACAGCTACAGAGTACACACAGCAACTGGTTTTTAAAACAGTAAGCTAAATATGCAAAGGAGAAATGAAACGTGGGTGGCAATAAAGCGATATGGGCTTTCATCAAGCCGCATGAAGCCTTTTTGACAGCATAGGTCATTCTTCAGTTATAAAACCTAACCAAAGCCTACCTATACAATGCGTGATTGACATTAGGTTCCAGAAAATGTTTAACCAATAAACAAGCATTCATTCTGGTTCTGTTTCACTCTATACTGTACAGATTTAACTCTTATGCGAAGTATGACCCTAATTAACAACTTTTGTACATTAGTACAAGTTTGTGTAGTATTTACCGATGTGGATGCACACTATAACAAGTAGCAGGATGGTGAGTGGCGTTTTATTACATTATGAACCATCTGTGTGAATGCGAATGTCAACTAGGAATGCCCAGCACCTTACCTTACGTAGGAACTGACATGAATTGTGCCATTTCATCAATCGTCTTTCAATGCCTGGAAAGCAGTAGTCTCATAATGCACACTGATACAGCAAAAGTAATCGTAACTGCACAAGGCGAATGGGGCTCTTTTATATGTTAAGGTGAGCTGCGTCACCTCCCTGCCGTTCAAGTCATGCTTCCTAAGAAATTTTGTGGCTTCGCTGGGCACATGGTCTCTAAACCATCTCTGTGCCCCCACAGCGCTTACATGAGAAAGAGACAATGCCACTAGTACAGCACCCTTGAAGTGATACCTGTCTTGTACGCCTCAAGACTATAGACCTCCTTCACCCCGCGACGTCACCAAGATGCGGTGGCGCTGATGTTAGCAGCGACTTTCGCATGGTAGGCAAAACAGGTTCCGCTTGCCCTTGCCTACCGCAGCTACCCGTGGTGCTTCAAGCCTGTGCACTGCAGAAGCAGCATGTATTGACCAGCTGCGTGACTGCTGGATCCGGGTAGTAGCATAAAAAAATTAAATTAGCCTCGATAGATTTCTTGCACATAAATTCCGCATTCGTAAACTAACTTACAGGCATTGGGCCACGGTAGTAAAACGCGAAGTCAGGGAGTCGATAGGCACTGCCACTCAATGCACTTAATAGCATGCAAGTTACTGTGTTTATTAACCGTAACATCACGACAGTAGGTTGATAATTGCTCAAGGGAACAAAAAAGACATATGTAGCTGCACGCGTACTTATCACCTTGAGCCGGAGTGCACGGGGCGCCGGCAGGTTCACTCACCCCCAAGGAAGGCGTTCTTTTTTTAATAGCACAGCGTGTTTTAATGGTGCGTTTTATGACATCTAATATTTACTCTAAACTGTTTCTTGGTATGGACGACGTAATTATGGACGACGTAAATATTTATTCGAGTAGAAAGAATTAAGTCTGGTAAGTTGTGTCAATCTTGCGCGGTCGCATTGGAGTGCTTGGAATAGCGTACCTTGAGTGTGCTAAACGCCATATGCTTTGTCATTGCATCAGGCATGTGTCATGCTTCACGAGGTAGTACATGATCGCGAAGGTTGTGTGGAAAGAAGCAGCCGCAGGTGTACTACTAACAGACACGTGGCGAGATTGAGAGGGGACGCGGCAATGAAAAGTGTTTTCGTTATTTATGCATGCGATATGTAACTAAACTTGAAATTCCTACGCTAGTTTCAGCCATTCCTTTTATTTATAGCTATACCTGGTGCAGTTCTGGGTAAATATAATTAGCACCCTCGTCAAGTCACCCCAAGGTCTTAAATATTTGAGTAGATAGTGTGCAGTTTTTTTTATTTTAGCTTGTACACAACGCCCAGTTCTGTATGATGACGCGACTAGTTATTTTTCTAGATGGTCAGTACTTATGCATGCATGGTTACATGAAAACCTTTCTTACAAAAAATAACTAACACAGAACTGCACGTGTAGGAAAAAAAATCGAGAGATTTATTACGCTCCTCAACATCTCAGTTAATAGTTTGAGACGAATAGAATCATTTTATTTTCATGCGAATTACGAAGGTGAGTGATGCCAGTCGCAGAAAATGTGAGAGGTCACAAAACGAACCTTAAAGTTTATTCCCTCGTTTATGGCCTCTTCGCTTTCGCTTTGGTCAAAGAAATGCGGCACTGAAATCAAAGAAATTACCTGACAATTCTCCACGACTTTACACCTAAAAAGCGTAATTTATAAATTTGTACTCAATATTTTGCTATAAGTTTTCGTCACGAAACAGTACTCCATGGCTAGGAAAGAATATAATTCTAGAAATCAAAAATTTTCACCAAAACTACCAGTTTAACCAGGGGAGAGGTCGGCCTGGGGGGTGCGTGGTCATGCGGCTAAAAACAGCGCTAAGCGAGAAAGAGGAGAACGGGGACACGATGCTGTCCCCACTTTTCGCACAGCGCACGCCTGCTCCGGCGAAGTAACGCCAGCACTTCCCCTCACTACTGTCCCAAAATAAAATCATTCCGGCTAGTGCAGAGTGTCAAAACTTATTTTATTTATTGCCTAGCGTATGAACCGACCGCAGGAATGCTTTCTACATGTTTACGACTAACCATATATGAAATACACAGTGGCAAACTATTCCTCTGAATACGCCGCACGCGCCCAACGCCAGCTCGTGTACTTCGAGAAATTAGTAAGTTGGAAGTATCAACCACTGCTGTGATTCGCAGAAACAGGAAATGCGCCTACAATCCTTGAAAACCCGCGCTCAACACCTATCCGCAACGCCACTTCGCGAACTTTTGCCTACCACGAGCCAGCTAGCGACTGCAGCGCCACCTCGTTTGTTTACAAACATGCAGGAGGTCTATAGGCTCTATTTCCTGCCATTTTTGTATGAAACAGATACACTGTCACCTCTCATGGTTCAAGCAACCATGTCTAAGGTGCAGGTAGGTTACGCTTGTCAGGATTTGAGTAAGGAATGAATAAATGTATGATGTAAATTTTGGCTGAAGGGTATTTGCACAGAGTAAATATGTATCAGCAATACTTGAAGTGATGGGGCCCTTTTGATATGAGCTACTCTAGAAAACTTTGCGTGCCGCAGACTCGATTTGGCTCTTACCACTGTTTGTGTGCTATATATTTCACATACATGCCTTGGGATGTCTTCTAGCCTTTTCTGCATGAGCTCTTAAGCTTGGTGCCTAGGCCCCTGCAATGAAGGAGCTGAGCAGTGTTGAGAAATATTTTAAGCTACACAGTTGAAAAAAAAACATCATCAGAACAGTGAAAATTGCTAGATGTAAACGAAGGAGCACTATCATTTGCATAATTTGAAAAACATTTTTTTTAGGAAAGTAAATGGCGCTGTATCTGTCTAACATCTCGGCAGACACCTGAACCGCGCCGTAAAAGAAAGAATAAAAGAGGGAGTGAAAGAAGAAGGGAAGGAAGGGGTGCCGTAGTGGAGGTTTCCGGAATAATTTTGACCACCTGGGGATCTTTAACGTGTACTGACATCGCACAGCACAGGGTGTCTAGCGAGAAATTTGAAAAAGGCGTCATTCACTTTCCTTAAAACCAATTTTCATTTCAATTTCATTTTCTTGCGGCCCGGTTCAGGTGTCCACCGAAATAAGTGGGGCAGGCGTCCTTTCCTTTCCTTAAAAATTTTTATTTTCATTTCCCTTGTGATATTTATGGAGGCAAAACGCTAAGGCGCCCGTGTGCTGTGCGATGTCAGTGCAGATTAAAGATCTCCAGGTGGTCGCAATTATTCAGCAGCCCTCCACTACGGCACCTTTTTCTTCCTTTCTTCTTTCACTCCCTCCTTTATCCCTTCTCTTACGGCGTGGTTCAGGTGTCCAATGATATATGAGACCGATACTGCGCCATTTCCTTTCCCCAAAAACCAATTATCATTCTTTTTCCTTGCCTTACGGCGCGTCTCGGGTGTCCACTAAGATATGTTTCCTTTCCTTAAATTGTCCGGGCCAAGGGCCGCACCGAAGGACGATGGAATTCCGTGGATTCCTTATTATTGCTGCACCACGCTGTGGCATCCTGCTCTTAAAGGCGAAGCTTAAGCGTCCTCCAAATTTTATTTGTGTATCCATCACAGCTAGCGGACACCATAAACTCGTTCACGAGCGAGGGCCTCGGGAGCTGTCGCTTATGCGCAGGCATTCAGCTCAGAAGCCCAGCAGTAAACAGGTGTTCACATGCTATATACTCCAACGACTTATGTCGAAATACACACGATAGAAGCTTAGAGAAGCAAAAGTCGATTGATGTCATCATGGGCAATCGGGGCCATAGTCCGTTGTTTTAGTTTTCTGAAACTTGACGTATTGTCACGGTGAAAGTAAAGAAATAATTATTTCACCGATTCCGCTCGCCAATCCCTTTGCGCAGCTATCGGATTGTGTGCACTTTTAATTTTTATTGACCATGAAAACACACAAGTTACACGCTCTGATTCTTTCCCGAGGCTGTATTCGCTGATAAATTTATTTTTATGCAATTTCTGCATAAAAATAAAATTATGAGCGAAGACAGCCTCGGGAAAGAATCAGAGCGTGTAAACTGTTATGCAATATCTCCACCCGCCGCGGTGGCTTAGTGGTTAGGGCGCTCGACTACTGATCCGAAGTTCCCGGTTTCGGACCCGACCGCGGCGGCAGCGTTTAGGTGTGCTGCGCGATGTCAGTACACTACTGCACCTCTTTCTTCCTTTCGTTATTCATTCCCTCCTTTATCTCTTCCCTTACGGCGCAGTTCAGGTGTCCAACGAGATATGAGACACATACTGCGCCATTTCCTTACCCCTAAACCAGTTATTATTATTATTATTACCTCCCCTACCACGCCGTAAGAGAAGGAAAATGCCTAACTTTACGGCGCGGTTCAGGCGTCCACCGAGGTGCGCGGTTGTTCACTCACGGCTAAAGACGCCTACGACACCGGCTTTTCTACGACACGAGCTTCTTAACGTTCTCGCGTTAAAAAAGGTTACACAGTACGCGGACTTTTGGCAAGTATCACCTATCACGTCTGCTTCGTCACGGTGCGCCCTACGCACACGATCTAGGCTTTTACGTCCGCCACCTCCACTTTCTCAACGTTCTCTGAAGGATTACCATTTCGGATTTAACGTTAGCGCATGCAATCTCACGCCACTGATAGAGGCAACCGACACGATCAACTAGACACAAATTTTGTCGGAGTACTTCTGCGAAAATGCACTGTGAACGCTCTATTCACGCACAAGGACCGCCGCGGTGGCTGAGTGGTTATGGCGCTCTGCTGCTGGCCCGAAAGACGCGGGTTGGATCCCGGCCGCGGCGGTCGAATTTCGATGCAGGCGAAATTCTAGAGGCCCGTGTACTATGCGATGTCAGTGCACGTTAAAGAGCCCCAGGGGGTCTAAATTCGCGGAGCCCTTCACTACGGCGTCTCTCATAGCCTGAGTCGGTTTGGGAAGTTAAACCCCCATAAACCATAACCCTATTCACGCACAACGCCGAAATTCTTCGAAAGCATATTTATCTTTGTGCGTTCGCGTTGCACACATTCACATCCAGACTTGTTTTGCTGCCCTTTCTCCATACAGATAGCTGCATGTTCTTAAACACAACATGCCGTACTAGACTCGACGTGATCGCTGCTGATTGCTACCGAGAAGGGGTTGCGGCAGCAAACGCGACACACAAGAAACGCGACGAATGGAGTCACCTTTGGCGAGCCTGTCGCTGCTTTCCCCCGAAATATTGGTAGTCTCCAAAGTCCTTGCCTGTAGTAAGGTATAAGTAGGGTGCCAACACGTTTACGCTTGTTACAGACATCGGCAACACAGGAGCACTTCGACTTCTCCTCGGTAGATTCCGTAAAAACTTACTTCGGTTAGCGCGATTTTTGCGAGGATCAACAGCCACGCCGTCGCCGCAAATTTGGTCTGATAGTCTCTGGTGGCCTTAAAGAATGTCCAAATTAAGTGCTCTGCGTGAAAAACAAGATTATCTCCCACAAAACAGCGCGAATTTTGACACAAGCAAGGAACGCTCACACATTCATAAGCGACGAGCTATGCGTGGACCTAAACTCATGCCATGTTGCCAGATTTCACAGCGCCCCCTGAAGTTGAGTTTGCTCGCGAAAAACGAGACCATGACGGCAGGAAAGAACTTAGCGGAGGCCGTTACGTGACATTTTTTTGAAGCTGGCTACCCCCTCCGTACTTGGCCACCGTCTGAGCGCAGCGCAGCATGCTCAGAAAACAATGCAGCAGACGATGTCTCTGCGTCCAGCGTTACTATTGGCTGCGCCGGCTGCCAAATAATCCCAGTAGTCCTTGCGAGCGCGCGTGACTTCCGGCACACTTTCTGGCGTGCAGATCGGATAGCGAGGGCCTCTCCGAGTTTTCCTTCCTCCAAGAGGGAGGCCGAACTGAAGTTATATGCAGGCTGCAAATGAAGTCATCTGGCATTGTGGCTAAAAGAAGCAAATAAAATAGCAGCACAGAAGAAGCAGGAAAAGGTCAGGCACGAACTTTAATAAAAAACATATCAAAGTCACAAAACGCAAAATGCCACTGTCACACAAAGAAAAGTCCCAAAAGCGAACTATACCATACACATAAATGCACAAAACACACACAAAGCAAAATGTCAAAATCACGAAAACAAACGCAAAATGTCAATCACACAGGCAAAAGTCCCAGAAGCAAACTATATTATACACATAAATTCACAAACCACACACAAAGCAAAATGTCAAAATCACAAACGGAAAGGTCCCAAAAGCAAACTGATACACACACAAATATGCGCAAACTCCACAGAAAGTACACAAGAAAGCCCAGTTTGCACTGCAGTTTGCGTGCAAAACCCTTCTCACTTTGTCGGCGTTTCTCCACTGAGTTCGCTGTCCGGCGTCAGTGGCACTCTCAAGCTGGCTTCAATAATTTCTTCAATTTGGTCCAACCACTTCGATTGTAATCCTTGCTTTTTGGCTGTTCGGCAAATCTTGCCAATATCCATTAAGTGGTCGAAATAGGAATTGCGCTGTCTTGTTATGAACTTGAGAGTTTTCTCTCGTTCTTGACGAAAGAACGTCGCTTTCTTCATGAAAACGCTGCTCTCACTCTCCCCTGGATCTTGATTTTCTTTCTCATCCCAAAGCTTTTCCTTGGGAGCGTCCGCGTTTGCCTCCGAGGATGGTGCTGCGGCTTCCTTGGGAGCGCCCCCGTTTGCCTCCGAGGATGACACTGCGGATTCTTGCACGTCGTCCACCGCTTCGCTGCTCTTAATTCGTCTCCTTTCGCAAAATTCCATGAGCCACCTTGCAAAGTTCTGGTGCTCTTCATAGCCACCGCTGACCAGCTTTTCTACGTTTAGCTCAACGTCTTCGCCCACTCTACTGAGGCTCCTGCGCAGCGTTCGGAAATGCTGTTCTTTTTCGTGTCTTTTCAAGTTGTCTCCATACTTTATCAGCGTTTTACGTATGGTTCCCGGGAAGGCATGGTTGACGAGTTCACAGTACGCTGTGCCGGACGCCAGCTCGTTTAGATCTTTTATGTCGTAACCGAGGGTCCTGTTTATCCAAGCCAGTACCCCCATGCGCCCCGTGGTGAACCTTACCGCGCTAGATGGGCAAGCGCTGCTCCTCCGGGGCCGCTTCTCAAAATCCATCGAGAGGTTGTCGCAGAGGACAGCACAGAGGAACGGTGACTACAAATTCTTCGTTCACAGCACCACAGCAAAGAATGGCGGTGTAGCGACCCTCGCGGCTGGCAGTGCGCGTGATGCCGAAAAGGACAAAGTGTTCCCAGCACGCGCTAGAGAGAACGCTCGTGACCTTGGCCTGGGCCGGACGCTGCCGCCGCCGCCGCCGCCGCTCCGCTGCTGTCTCCTCCTCGGCAGCCCTCAATAAATGTGGCCGCGGTCGCCTCCCTGGACGCCCTCCATAGCGGCCCATGTGCTGTGCGATGTCAGTGCACGTTAAAGATCCCCAGGTGGTCGAAATTATTCCGGAGCCCTCCACTACGGCACCTCTTCTTTCTTTCTTCTTTCACTCCCTCCTTTATCCCTTCTCTTAAGGCGCGGTTCAGGTGTTCAACGATATATGAGACAGATACTGCGCCATTTCCTTTCCCCCAAAACCAATTATTATTATTATTCCGCGTTCAGAGCA
The DNA here is from genome assembly GCA_030143305.2 of Amblyomma americanum. Taxonomy (NCBI): domain Eukaryota; kingdom Metazoa; phylum Arthropoda; class Arachnida; order Ixodida; family Ixodidae; genus Amblyomma; species Amblyomma americanum. The sequence goes on along the minus strand of JARKHS020014550.1, from coordinate 8,038 downwards.
CCACGGCAAAGAATGGTGGTGTAGCGACCCTCGCGGCTGGCAGTGTGCGCGTGTTGCCGAAAAGGACAAAGTGTTCCCAGCACGCGCTAGAGAGAACGCTCGTGACCTTGGCCAGGGCCGGACGCTGCCGCCGCCGTCGCCGCTCCGCTGCTGTCTCCTCCTCGGCAGCCCTCAATAAATGTGGCCGCGGTCGCCTCTCTGGACGACCTCCGTAGCGGCTACAATTAACTTCTTCGTCGTCGTTGCTCCGACCATCGAACAGCACGTGCTAGTCTGCGCTCCTTTGTCTTCTTCCGCGATGGCGATCACATCGGACTGAGATATCAAAAGCAGCCTGCAATGGTATTCTCTCAGTTTTGTGCGGAAGAGATCAGTGACCCTCTGTGGAAGCACACGTGTACAAAATAAGTGGGAACATGTAACAAAGGCAAGAAATTATTACCACCACAACTATGTGCATTTCAAGTCACGACCGGTAGAAGCATAACGAAAGAAACCCGAGTGACATTAGGTGCGGTGTGGAACATTTTTTGATAAGGGCATCTCCTTTATCCCTTCCCTTACGGCGCGGTTCAGGTGTCTAACGATATATGAGACAGATACTGCGCCATTTCCTTTCCCTAAAAACCAATTATTATTATTATTATTATTATTATTGGGGAAACAGCCGCGGCGCGCCTGGGAGCCCACGGAACCCTGCGACCGCTGCTGCGGCGGTGGCGCTGCGGTCGCTTTAGGACGTGCGCGTTGTCTGCTACTCTGAGGAGAGCAGCGGACCGTCGCGCGCGTTCGGACAAAAACGTATTTAAGGAATACAAACGTGTTTTGAGCCTTGATCTCTTTTGTATCAATGCAGAAAGTCGGTTTAGTAGCACTTATAACCATAACCATAACGTTGGCAAATGGCTGCTCAGCTCGTTGTGACTTCCTAGCTGTGGAAACTTTCAGGACCCCGATATAGTGAGGGAATGCTGGGTTCCGTCATGGAAGCTTAAAAGGTCGTTGTTCGGGCTTCTTTATCCTATGAGCGGAACTATGAGCTGGGTTGGATACCTCCTCTCGCCTGGCGCACCCTACAAAATTGCTGTCGGTCCAGTGACCCCCCAAACTGTAAACTCATCTGGGCTCCTGGCCACCAGGGACTCCAGGGCAACGAGTTAGCCGATCAGGCCGCCCGCGCGCTCTCTCCCCGGGCACTCACACTTGCTCAGGAAGCCTACTACGAGCCTACCTAATCTCTATTTACATTCAAAGACATCACTACATTTATAAGGACAGTCATCGTCGCTTTCCGGAACCCTGTAAGGGTCTCCGGAGAGCAGACGAACGGATTCTTCTCAAAAATTTTTACAAATACAATGCTGTGCCCGGCAGTATTGAAACACTTCAATTCAGAATTTGATGGTGGCTGCAGGCTGTCCGGAGCGACGTTCTCGGACGTCTTCCATATGGTCTGGGCCTGCCCTTCCAATCCCCACCCTTCCCAATCCTTCATCTCCAACCCTTCTAGGGAGGCCTGGGAGGCGGCGCTGCTCGACTGCCATGACCTGCAGTCCCAACGGACCTTGGTCGCCAGGGCGCGAGCGGCGCTAGATGCCATTCGGGCTCCGGAATAGGGGCTCCACCTAGATGTGTGAGGACCTGGGCCACAGGGCCTGGGCCCAAACACCTCCATGTAAATAATAAATGTTTACCACCACCGCCACCACGAAATCCATTAACGCTGAAGCAATCATCGAAGCGAACATGCAGTTGATTCTAAACCGAGGAATCACCATCGCAAGAGGCATCGCACATTTCCGCAATGGCCAGGCCGAAGTACTGCTGACTAACTTCAGCGAAGAATACCGGCACATTAACAGGGGAACGAAGATAGCTTCCATCCACGAAATATCAGACGCACGAGATCCCTTCGCCCTCTCTGACCGCTCTGCAGAAGATTCGCCTGACCAAGAGAACTCGCCCACTTTCGACATCAACCCTGCCCTGCCCCGGAACTGACAAGACCAGATCCGCAATCTGCTTCGAAGCTACAGCGAGGGTTTTTCGTCATCGCCGAAAGTCCGACAAACGCCGATTGCCAAGCATCGCATTATAACCGACCAGCACGCCCGACCTCTCCGTCAAAGCCCCTACCGTGTGTCGCCGCGAGAACGACAAGCCATGCGGGACCAAGTGGAAGAAATGCTTCGCGGCGACGTCATCCAGCCATCAAACAGCCCATGGGCGGCACCGGTTTTTCTAGTGAGAAAGAAAGACGGCGCACTTCGATTCTGCGTTGATTACCGACGCCTGAACAACATAACAAAGAAGGACGTCTGCTCCGTCCCCCGCATCGACGACACACTGGACCGGCTCTGCAACACCAAGTATTTCTCATCGATGGACCTCAAGAACGGCTACTGGCAAATTGAGGCCGCTGAAAGAGATCGCGAGCAGATGGCATTCATCACTCCGGATGGGCTCTTCGAATTCAAGGCGATGCATTTGGTCTCTATTCCGCACCAGCGACGTTTCAGTGATTAGTGTATACAGTACTGGCAGGGATGAAGTGGCAAATTTGTCTGGCATATTTAGATTACATCGTTGTCATCGCCTCAAAATTCTAAGACCACGTCAAAAGACTTCGAACAGTACTGGACGCCATCCAGTCGTCTGGCCTAACCTTGAAAGCACAGAAGTGCTTCTTTGTGTATGAAGAGCTGCTGTTTCTCGGCCACATCGTTAGCAAAGAAGGACTACGCCCAAGCCCGCAGAAAACTGCAGCTATTGAACACTTTTACCCGCCGGCCGATAAGAAAGCAGGGCGCAGATTTCTCGAACTGTGATGATATTACCGACGAATTTTCAAAAACTTTTCGAGCATCGCCAAGCCCCTGACAAAACTGACAAAGGCAGATGTGCTGTTTAGGTGGGACCCCGCAAGCAGAAATTGATGTTGTTGTCCACATAGTATGGCACATGCCCACATAGGAGGATTGGCCAAAAATTGAGGGCACACAGAGTTTTGAGGTATATAATCCCTGGACGAAACTAAAATGAATGGTAAGGATGGAAGAAGTAAACAAAAAGCAACAACGAAATGAAACGGGGCAAGCAGAAGCTTTCAAAGAACTTCAACGATGTTTACAGTCCTCAACGCTCGGACCCCGACCTAAAACGCCTCATCGAGTACTTGGAAGGCAAAGTTTCTTCGCCCCCCGCATCATTCAAGCGAGGATTTTTTCTTTCCGTGCACAGAATGATGTACTCATAAGAAAGAACTTCGCACGAAGAAAACAGCCTACCTCCTTGTTGTACCTGCTTGTCTCCGCGAAGAAGTTCTACAGGTTTCACATGACGAGCCGACAGCTGGACATCTCGGGTTTACTCGCACCCTCCGCCGAATTCGAGAGAACTATTACTGGCCCCAACTCTCTGCCGATGTCGCACACTATGTGAAATCCTGCCGAGATTGTCAGCGACGAAAGACCCCTCCAACCCGACCAGCAGGATTGCTCAACCCTGTTGAACCCCCTCAAGGCCCTTTCAGCAGATCGGCATGGACTTGCTTGGTCCTTTCACGAATTAAACGTCTGGAAATAAGTTAATCATCATAGCGGACGACTACCTGACCCGCTACGGCGATGCAAAAGCCGTACCGAACGGAGCAGCAGCAGAAGTCGCCAAATTATTCGCGGAGTGCATTCTTTTACGACACGCCGCCCCCGATGTGCTCATAACGGATAGAGGAATAGCACTCACTGCGGAACTAACGCAAGCCATCCTGCGTTACAGTCAAACCAATCACCGGAGGACAACTACATACCATCCGCAGACCAAGGGGCTGACCGAGCGTCTGAACAAAACCATCGCCAATATGCTCGCCCTGGGACACTATCCTGCCTTACGTCGTCTTCAGCTACAACACCGCAGTGCAGGATACCATCCAGATGACGCCTTTTAGGCTCGTCCATATTAGGGAGGCAACGACCACGCTAGACGCCATGCTGCCCAACGTTACCGATGAAGAGAGCGTCGACGTCGCCGCCTACCTTGAACGCGCAGAAGCAGCTCGAAGGCATGCCCGATTACGGATCAAAGACCAGCAGCGGACCGACGCCAGACGCTACAATCTACGAAGATGCAACGCGGAATACAAGACAGGAGACCAAGTCTCGGTTTCGACACCCATTCGCCGCCGTGGATTCAGTGAGAAGCTCTCGCGTCTGTATTTCATTCTGTACAAGGTTCTGCGTAGGCTAGGTGATGTGGATTATGAAGTCATCCCTGACGCAATGACTGCCTGCCAGCGACGCCGCGTACGACCAGAAATTTTCCATGTCATCTTTCTAAAGCCATATTATGCGCGCTAATGGATGCTGTGTTTCTACACTATGTGTTTATTTTCGTACGATCCGTTTTATTTGTTGCTAGTCGTCTTATTTGTTTTAATCCATCGCTTCGATGCTTCTTTCAGAGGGGAGTAATGCCCCGAATATTTTTAGTGTCTGTTCTTTCTTCAAAACTGGCGGCACGCCGCTTTGTAGCTTTGTTTAGGATGGAAGTGGCGACCAGATTTATCTCGTTTTTTTTGCATCTAGGCAGAGTTGATTGTACGTTGTTCCAGAATGTTCTAGTAACTTTGCACACTTTATCTCGAAAATTCGCTATCAGCTTTAAATCGAGCACAGCCGACAGCGGCGGGGATTCTGTTCGACGACCGCAGAGCACGCATGTCGCTTCGCCGCAGCCGAGTGATTCAGTCCATTGCGGGAGCTAGTGAGCCCAAAAAACAGATTTCTCTTAGAACTTTTGTCCGTCATCATCGCTCCTTTGACTGCCGTCACCACTACGTGACAATACTGCTACGCCTGAGTGGGGCAAGAGGGCGCAGTTTTACTATTTCTTTTCACCCTGAATTAAAGCGAGTGGCAGCTTCACCCATTCCTAATGCGTACAACACATACTTCCTGAATGCAAAAGTGTGCCGCATTCATTCGGGTGTCACAGTGTACTTTCACGTAGAGATAATGCACGTCGTTGTATATGAAATCCGTCTAGACTGGTTAAAAACGAAGACCGCATGAATTAAGAATAATTGTACGTTCATGTGTTCATCGTATTGCAAACAGTCCAGCACAATTCCCTGTACAATGAACTCTAACCTACTAGCCCCATTCTCGCCATGTAGAATGCGCGTGACGACGTCGCCTCGGCAAGACCTTTCTTCATTACTTACATTGCGAACGGTAATGTATGGCATAAAATCTAGATTCCCATGCATCTCATGCTGGTAATAAGAGTAATTACTCATTTGCATCCAGCCGAGCGCAACTATACGGCTATAAAAAAGTCTATTGTACAACTTTTTCAGAAGCTTCTTATTTAAGTTCGTTCCGGTCGGGGTTTGAACCCGGGACCACCGCTTCGCCGGTGCAGTCGCTCTGGCAATTGGCTTATCGGGACGGAAAGCTTATGCTAGGGCGACAGTGTATTGAAGATGTAAGACACGAAAAGACGTCAACTGTTGGCAGCGGCGCTAATTTCGGCGGATAGGCCTAATTTCTCGGAAATGGCTCAGATCCTCTGAAAGCGTAGGCCGCTTTCGACTCTAGTTTCGCCTCCACGGCTAGGTCCAGGGAAGAATTGCGAGAATCCGCCCAGCTTTCTTTCCCAGCGGAGCGGAAGTTACGAAGTTGAAACCCACCCTTTCTTCTTACGCGGTGGAATATGGTCCTTTCTGGAAGTCATATCTGTAAAACAACCGCCATCCTGGAACCAGAGAGACAAGAAAAAACGAGCATAAAAGCGAAGAAACGGGCTAGGCGGCCAGGCGAACCGTCCTATGACCAAATTATCTGACGGCGTGACGAATTTACGGAGCCTCCAGGGACCGCGAAACAGGGGTGTCAACAGGGGAAGTCACCCCCACCCAACATTTTTTTAGAGGGGGCAGCGCACGCCCGCTTCCTGCCTCCAATTTCTTGCACTTGGATCAGATTTCAGAAAATTGAAACACTTCAGTTATAGAGCACTCTTTTCAAGCAAAGCACTGTGGAGCTGAGTTTTTGGTTTCGTTGTAAGTTGTGAACATTTCGTATATCAATAAGCTAAAGCTGTCATGTCTCAAGAGAAGTCGACTGTCTGTCCCGTGTCCATCATTATAAGTCGCAAAATTAAAACTATGCACAAACTTTTCTAATGCAAATGATAAGTCCTCTTGCGTAAAGCTTCCAGTGTATAAACCTTCCCAATTCAATTCATTTAATATTGCCGTGAGTATTTGCACTGTTTGTTCGTTCGCACTCAAAACCACCGAAACGCGGCTTTATTAATTTGGTTTCTGACGCCCGATGCGACCAGACTCATTTCTATTGATCTTGGCTAGGTGCGAATGCTTCCACAATTTTCGAGATTGTTGTAGTTTCTTTTGGTTCTTAATCTCGAAGGTTCCTTTCCTCTTTGATTTGAGCGCGGCCAAGAGCTGCAAGCAATCAGTTCGATGACCGCCGAGCACGCTTGTGCGTGTCGCCGCCGTCGAGTCATTCAGTTCTTCGTGGGCGCGAGTCAACCCCTTAAACGGTTCTTTTTCGAAGCTTTTTCTTTGTCTTCCCGACTACCGGAGTGTCGTCAGCACATCGTGACAGTTTGCATCAAACTTTGAAAATTGTAAAAAAATATCAAAATTTATGTAAATGAGCAACAAATAACTAAAAAATCTCGAATTCCCCCCTTCCAAAAAACAAGTTCCGGAGTCCTAAGAAAGCTCCACTTATAACGTTCCCTTCATTGTCACGACAAGCTGTCATCAGATGTAATACAATCCGGTGGCTTGTCTGCGACTTCGCCTTTTGCATTATGTCTGACTTCCTTTTCCTTTTCTTTTGAGGAAAGGAGACATGAAGTGTATTTGACAAAAGGTTATTTATATAGTACAGAACGCTATAGGTCGCTACATCTCGCTATATCGTTGACGCATCTTCCGCTACTTCATTACGTGGTCGACCTTGACCTGACTAAATTCTTTGCTGCGGTAGTGCCACTCCCGTAAGCTTCTACGGTCTCGGCGTTGACACATCTTGCTTTACTGCTTTACGTGGTCGACCTCGGCCCCGCTTCACTCTTCCTTGCTGCGGCGTACCCTCTGTTGTGTTTCGCGGTCGTACTTTTGGCGCCGTTCCGTCTGCCCTTAAGCGTGGCCGTCCTCGGCCCCGCTTCAATTCTTTGTTACCCTCCGTTGTGCCCAGCGGCTTGCATGTGTGGCGCCTGAGCTTGGTGACGTCCTCGGCGCCAGCCCCGCACCGTGGGCAGTGCAGCGGGTACTGGCGGGAGTGTATGACCTGCTCGTGCCTCCTTGCATGGACGCGTTGCCTGAACCTCTTGCCACACTGGCCGCACTCGTAGGGCTTCTCACCACTGTGGATCATCATGTGAACCTTGAGATTGTCCGGCTGGGAGAAGCTCTTTTGACACACATGGCACACCGACTCTCGCCTGCCAACGTGGGTACGCTCGTGCTTGATGACATCAACCCTGCGTACATGTAGGGTAAGGAAAAGGAGAATTACCACACGACCACGAATTTCTGCTCCCGATTTCTCCGTTGTCTCCTTTAGCATAACATGTACCATGTAATAATAATAATAATATTTGGTTTTTGCGGAAAGGAAATGGCACAGTACCTGTCTCATATATCATTTGACACCTGAACTGCGCCGTAAGAGAAGGAATAAAGAGAGTGAAAGAAGAAAGGAAGAAAGAGGGGCCGTAGTCTAGGGCTCCGGAATAATTTCGACCACCTGGGGATCTTATAACGTGCACTGACATCGTACAGCACACGGGTGCCTTAGCGTTTGCTGTGCGATGTCAGTGCACGTTATAAGATCCCCAGCGGGTCGAGTTACCGTTAGCGGTACCATACCATGGTACCGGGAGCCCGCGCACCCAATGCACATTCGCATATCGCCCTGACGGCGCCAGATGGCACCAGGTACCTGGCAGCTGCACGTGCGCATGCAGCATTGGGACTGAGCAGCGCGTGCTCACTGGCGGTGGC
>JARKHS020014549.1:0-14120 GCA_030143305.2 Amblyomma americanum | reverse complement strand
GAGAGGAGGAGGAAGCGAGGAAGTCGCTAGCCCGCCAGTACAGAGACGAGGAGGAAGCGAGGAGGCCGCTAGCCCGCCAGTACAGACACGAGGAGGAAGCGAGGAGGCCGCTAGCCCGCCAGCACAGAGACGATGAGGAAGCGAGGAAGTCGCTAGCCCGCCAGTACAGAGACGAGGAGGAAGCGAGGAAGTCGCTAGCCCGCCAGTACAAAGACGAGGAGGAAGCGAGGAAATCGCTAGCCCGCCAGTACACAGACGAGGAGGAAGCGAGGAGGCCGCTAGCCCGCCAGTACAGACACGAGGGGGAAGCGAGGAGGCCGCCAGCCCGCCAGTACAGAGAGGAGGAGGAAGCGAGGAAGTCGCTAGCCCGCCAGTACAGAGACGAGGAGGAAGCGAGGAAGTCGCTAGCCCGCCAGTACAGACACGAGGAGGAAGCGAGGAAGTCGCTATCCCGCCAGTACAGAGACGAGGAGGAAGCGAGGAGGCCGCTAGCCCGCCAGTACAGAGACGAGGAGGAAGCGAGGAGGCCGCTAGCCCGCCAGTACAGAGACGAGGAGGAAGCGAGGAAGTCGCTAGCCCGCCAGTACAGAGACGAGGAGGAAGCGAGGAGGCCGCTAGCCCGCCAGTACAGAGACGATGAGGAAGCGAGGAAGTCGCTAGCCCGCCAGTACAGAGACGATGAGGAAGCGAGGAAGTCGCTCGCCCGCCAGTACAGAGACGAGGAGGAAGCGAGGAAGTCGCTAGCCCGCCAGTACAGAGACGTGGAGGAAGCGAGGAGGCCGCTAGTCCGCCAGTACAGACACGAGGAGGAAGCGAGGAGGTCGCTAGCCCCCCAGTACAGGCACGAGGAGGAAGCGAGGTCGCTAGCCCGCCAGTACAGAGACGTGGAGGAAGCGAGGAGGCCGCTAGCCCGCCAGTACAGAGGCGTGGAGGAAACGAGGAGGTCGCTAGCCCGCCAGTACAGACACGAGGAGGAAGCGAGGAGGTCGCTAGCCCGCCAGTACAGAGAGGTGGAGGAAGCGAGGAGGCCGCTAGCACGCCAGAACAGAGACGAGGAGGAAGCGAGGAAGTCGCTAGTCCGCCAGTACAGACACGAGGAGGAAGCGAGGAGGTCGCTAGCCCACCAGTACAGAGGCGTGGAGGAAACGAGGCCGCTAGCCCGCCAGTACAGAGACGAGGAAGCGAGGAAGTCGCTAGCCCGCCAGTACAGACACGAGGAGAAAGCGAGAAGGTCGCTAGCCCGCCAGTACAGAGACGTGGAGGCCGCTAGCCCGCCAGTACAGATACGAGGAGGAAGCGAGGAAGTCGCTAGCCCGCCAGTACAGAGGCGAGGAGGAAGCGAGGAGGCCGCTATCCCGCCAGTACAGACACGAGGAGGAAGCGAGGAGGCCGCTAGCCCGCCAGTACAGAGACGAGGAAGCGAGGAAGTCGCTAGCCCGCCAGTACAGAGACGAGGAGGAAGCGAGGAGGCCGCAAGCCCGCCAGTGCAGAGACGAGGAGGAAGCGAGGAGGCCGCTAGCCCGCCAGTACAGAGACGAGGAGGAAGCGAGGAGGCCGCTAGCCCGCCAGTACAGAGACGAGCAGGAAGCGAGGAGGCCGCCAGCCCGCCAGTACAGAGACGAGGAGGAAGCGAGGAAGTCGCTAGCCCGCCAGTACAGAGACGAGGAGGAAGCGAGGAGGCCGCTAGCCCGCCAGTACAGAGACGAGGAGGAAGCGAGGAGGCCGCTAGCCCACCAGTACAGACACGAGGAGGAAGCGAGGAGGCCGCTAGCCCGCCAGCACAGAGACGAGGAGGAAGCGAGGAAGTCGCTAGCCCGCCAGTACAGAGACGAGGAGGAAGCGAGGAAGTCGCTAGCCCGCCAGTACAGAGACGAGGAGGAAGCGAGGAAATCGCTAGCCCGCCAGTACACAGACGAGGAGGAAGCGAGGAGGCCGCTAGCCCGCCAGTACAGACACGAGGGGGAAGCGAGGAGGCCGCCAGCCCACCAGCACAGAGAGGAGGAGGAAGCGAGGAAGTCGCTAGCCCGCCAGTACAGAGACGAGGAGGAAGCGAGGAGGCCGCTAGCCCGCCAGTACAGACACGAGGAGGAAGCGAGGAGGCCGCTAGCCCGCCAGCACAGAGACGATGAGGAAGCGAGGAAGTCGCTAGCCCGCCAGTACAGAGACGAGGAGGAAGCGAGGAAGTCGCTAGCCCGCCAGTACAAAGACGAGGAGGAAGCGAGGAAATCGCTAGCCCGCCAGTACACAGACGAGGAGGAAGCGAGGAGGCCGCTAGCCCGCCAGTACAGACACGAGGGGGAAGCGAGGAGGCCGCCAGCCCGCCAGTACAGAGAGGAGGAAGCGAGGAAGACGCTAGCCCGCCAGTACAGAGACGAGGAGGAAGCGAGGAGGCCGCTAGCCCGCCAGTACAGAGACGAGGAGGAAGCGAGGAAATCGCTAGCCCGCCAGTACAGAGACGAGGAGGAAGCGAGGAGGCCGCTAGCCCGCCAGTACAGAGACGATGAGGAAGCGAGGAAGTCGCTCGCCCGCCAGTACAGAGACGAGGAGGAAGCGAGGAAGTCGCTAGCCCGCCAGTACAGAGACGTGCAGGAAGCGAGGATGCCGCTAGTCCGCCAGTACAGACACGAGGAGGAAGCGAAGAGGTCGCTAGCCCACCAGTACAGGCACGAGGAGGAAGCGAGGTCGCTAGCCCGCCAGTACAGAGACGAGAGGAAGCGAGGAGGCCGCTAGCCCGCCAGTACAGAGACGAGGAGGAAGCGAGGAAGTCGCTAGCCCGCCAGTACAGAGACGAGGAGGAAGCGAGGAGGCCGCTAGCCCGCCAGTACAGACACGAGGAGGAAGCGAGGAGGCCGCCAGCCCACCAGTACAGAGACGAGGAGGAAGCGAGGAAGTCGCTATCCCGCCAGTACAGAGACGAGGAGGAAGCGAGGAGGCCGCTAGCCCGCCAGTACAGACACGAGGAGGAAGCGAGGAAGTCGCTAGCCCGCCAGTACAGAGACGAGGAGGAAGCGAGGAGGCCGCTAGCCCGCCAGCACAGACGATGAGGAAGCGAGGAAGTCGCTAGCCCGCCAGTACAGAGACGAGGAGGAAGCGAGGAAGTCGCTAGCCCGCCAGTACAAAGACGAGGAGGAAGCGAGGAAATCGCTAGCCCGCCAGTACACAGACGAGGAGGAAGCGAGGAGGCCGCTAGCCCACCAGTACAGACACGAGGGGGAAGCGAGGAGGCCGCCAGCCCGCCAGTACAGAGAGGAGGAAGCGAGGAAGACGCTAGCCCGCCAGTACAGAGACGAGGAGGAAGCGAGGAGGCCGCTAGCCCGCCAGTACAGAGACGAGGAGGAAGCGAGGAAGTCGCTAGCCCGCCAGTACAGAGACGAGGAGGAAGCGAGGAGGCCGCTAGCCCGCCAGTACAGAGACGATGAGGAAGCGAGGAAGTCGCTAGCCCGCCAGTACAGAGACGATGAGGAAGCGAGGAAGTCGCTCGCCCGCCAGTACAGAGACGAGGAGGAAGCGAGGAAGTCGCTAGCCCGCCAGTACAGAGACGTGCAGGAAGCGAGGAGGCCGCTAGTCCGCCAGTACAGACACGAGGAGGAAGCGAGGAGGTCGCTGGCCCACCAGTACAGGCACGAGGAGGAAGCGAGGTCGCTAGCCCGCCAGTACAGAGACGAGAGGAAGCGAGGAGGCCGCTAGCCCGCCAGTACAGAGACGAGGAGGAAGCGAGGAAGTCGCTAGCCCGCCAGTACAGAGACGAGGAGGAAGCGAGGAGGCCGCTAGCCCGCCAGTACAGACACGAGGAGGAAGCGAGGAGGCCGCCAGCCCACCAGTACAGAGACGAGGAGGAAGCGAGGAAGTCGCTATCCCGCCAGCACAGAGACGAGGAGGAAGCGAGGAAGTCGCTAGCCCGGCAGTACAGAGACGAGGAGGAAGCGAGGAGGCCGCTAACCCGCCAGTACAGACACGAGGAGGAAGCGAGGAAGTCGCTAGCCCGCCAGTACAGAGACGAGGAGGAAGCGAGGAAGTCGCTAGCCCGCCAGTAGACACGAGAAGAAAGCGAGGAGGCCGCTAGCCTGCCAGTACAGAGACGAGGAAGCGAGGAGGCCGCTACTCGCCAGTACAGAGACGAGGAGGAAGCGAGAAAGTCGCTAGCCCGCCAGTACAGAGACAAGGAGGAAGCGAGGAAGTCGCTAGCCCGCCAGTACAGAGACGAGGAGAAAGCGAGGAGGCCGCTAGCCCGCCAGTACAGAGACGAGGAGGAAGCGAGGAAGTCGCTAGCCCGTCAGTACAGAGACGAGGAGGAAGCGAGGAAGTCGCTAGCCCGACAGTACAGAGACGAGGAGGAAGCGAGGAGGCCGCTAGCCCGCCAGTACAGAGGCGAGGCCGCCACCCGCCAGTGCAGAGACGAGGAGGAAGCGAGGAAGCCACTAGCCCGCCAGTACAGAGACGTGGAGGAAGCGAGGAGGTCGCTAGCCCGCCAGTACAGACACGAGGAGGAAGCGAGGAGGCCGCTAGCCCGCCAGTACAGACACGAGGAGGAAGCGAGGAGGCCGCTAGCCCGCCAATACAGACACGAGGAGGAAGCGAGGAGGCCGCTAGCCCGCCAGTACAGAGACGAGGAAGCGAGGAAGTCGCTAGCCCGCCAGTACAGAGACGAGGAGGAAGCGAGGAGGCCGCTAGCCCGCCAGTGCAGAGACGAGGAGGAAGCGAGGAGGCCGCTAGCCCGCCAGTACAGAGACGAGGAGGAAGCGAGGAGGCCGCTAGCCCGCCAGTACAGAGACGAGCAGGAAGCGAGGAGGCCGCCAGCCCGCCAGTACAGAGACGAGGAGGAAGCGAGGAAGTCGCTAGCCCGCCAGTACAGAGACGAGGAGGAAGCGAGGAAATCGCTAGCCCCCCGTACAGAGACGAGGAGGAAGCGAGGAGGCCGCTAGCCCACCAGTACAGACACGAGGAGGAAGCGAGGAGGCCGCTAGCCCGCCAGCACAGAGACGAGGAGGAAGCGAGGAAGTCGCTAGCCCGCCAGTAAAGAGACGAGGAGGAAGCGAGGAAGTCGCTAGCCCGCCAGTACAGAGACGAGGAGGAAGCGAGAAAATCGCTAGCCCGCCAGTACACAGACGAGGAGGAAGCGAGGAGGCCGCTAGCCCGCCAGTACAGACACGAGGGGGAAGCGAGGAGGCCGCCAGCCCACCAGTACAGAGAGGAGGAGGAAGCGAGGAAGTCGCTAGCCCGCCAGTACAGAGACGAGGAGGAAGCGAGGAGGCCGCTAGCCCGCCAGTACAGACACGAGGAGGAAGCGAGGAGGCCGCTAGCCCGCCAGCACAGAGACGATGAGGAAGCGAGGAAGTCGCTAGCCCGCCAGTACAGAGACGAGGAGGAAGCGAGGAAGTCGCTAGCCCGCCAGTACAAAGACGAGGAGGAAGCGAGGAAATCGCTAGCCCGCCAGTACACAGACGAGGAGGAAGCGAGGAGGCCGCTAGCCCGCCAGTACAGACACGAGGGGGAAGCGAGGAGGCCGCCAGCCCGCCAGTACAGAGAGGAGGAGGAAGCGAGGAAGTCGCTAGCCCGCCAGTACAGAGACGAGGAGGAAGCGAGGAAGTCGCTAGCCCGCCAGTACAGACACGAGGAGGAAGCGAGGAAGTCGCTATCCCGCCAGTACAGAGACGAGGAGGAAGCGAGGAGGCCGCTAGCCCGCCAGTACAGAGACGAGGAGGAAGCGAGGAGGCCGCTAGCCCGCCAGTACAGAGACGAGGAGGAAGCGAGGAAGTCGCTAGCCCGCCAGTACAGAGACGAGGAGGAAGCGAGGAGGCCGCTAGCCCGCCAGTACAGAGACGATGAGGAAGCGAGGAAGTCGCTAGCCCGCCAGTACAGAGACGATGAGGAAGCGAGGAAGTCGCTCGCCCGCCAGTACAGAGACGAGGAGGAAGCGAGGAAGTCGCTAGCCCGCCAGTACAGAGACGTGGAGGAAGCGAGGAGGCCGCTAGTCCGCCAGTACAGACACGAGGAGGAAGCGAGGAGGTCGCTAGCCCCCCAGTACAGGCACGAGGAGGAAGCGAGGTCGCTAGCCCGCCAGTACAGAGACGTGGAGGAAGCGAGGAGGCCGCTAGCCCGCCAGTACAGAGGCGTGGAGGAAACGAGGAGGTCGCTAGCCCGCCAGTACAGACACGAGGAGGAAGCGAGGAGGTCGCTAGCCCGCCAGTACAGAGAGGTGGAGGAAGCGAGGAGGCCGCTAGCACGCCAGAACAGAGACGAGGAGGAAGCGAGGAAGTCGCTAGTCCGCCAGTACAGACACGAGGAGGAAGCGAGGAGGTCGCTAGCCCACCAGTACAGAGGCGTGGAGGAAACGAGGCCGCTAGCCCGCCAGTACAGAGACGAGGAAGCGAGGAAGTCGCTAGCCCGCCAGTACAGACACGAGGAGAAAGCGAGAAGGTCGCTAGCCCGCCAGTACAGAGACGTGGAGGCCGCTAGCCCGCCAGTACAGATACGAGGAGGAAGCGAGGAAGTCGCTAGCCCGCCAGTACAGAGGCGAGGAGGAAGCGAGGAGGCCGCTATCCCGCCAGTACAGACACGAGGAGGAAGCGAGGAGGCCGCTAGCCCGCCAATACAGACACGAGGAGGAAGCGAGGAGGCCGCTAGCCCGCCAGTACAGAGACGAGGAAGCGAGGAAGTCGCTAGCCCGCCAGTACAGAGACGAGGAGGAAGCGAGGAGGCCGCAAGCCCGCCAGTGCAGAGACGAGGAGGAAGCGAGGAGGCCGCTAGCCCGCCAGTACAGAGACGAGGAGGAAGCGAGGAGGCCGCTAGCCCGCCAGTACAGAGACGAGCAGGAAGCGAGGAGGCCGCCAGCCCGCCAGTACAGAGACGAGGAGGAAGCGAGGAAGTCGCTAGCCCGCCAGTACAGAGACGAGGAGGAAGCGAGAAAATCGCTAGCCCCCCGTACAGAGACGAGGAGGAAGCGAGGAGGCCGCTAGCCCACCAGTACAGACACGAGGAGGAAGCGAGGAGGCCGCTAGCCCGCCAGCACAGAGACGAGGAGGAAGCGAGGAAGTCGCTAGCCCGCCAGTACAGAGACGAGGAGGAAGCGAGGAAGTCGCTAGCCCGCCAGTACAGAGACGAGGAGGAAGCGAGGAAATCGCTAGCCCGCCAGTACACAGACGAGGAGGAAGCGAGGAGGCCGCTAGCCCGCCAGTACAGACACGAGGGGGAAGCGAGGAGGCCGCCAGCCCACCAGCACAGAGAGGAGGAGGAAGCGAGGAAGTCGCTAGCCCGCCAGTACAGAGACGAGGAGGAAGCGAGGAGGCCGCTAGCCCGCCAGTACAGACACGAGGAGGAAGCGAGGAGGCCGCTAGCCCGCCAGCACAGAGACGATGAGGAAGCGAGGAAGTCGCTAGCCCGCCAGTACAGAGACGAGGAGGAAGCGAGGAAGTCGCTAGCCCGCCAGTACAAAGACGAGGAGGAAGCGAGGAAATCGCTAGCCCGCCAGTACACAGACGAGGAGGAAGCGAGGAGGCCGCTAGCCCGCCAGTACAGACACGAGGGGGAAGCGAGGAGGCCGCCAGCCCGCCAGTACAGAGAGGAGGAGGAAGCGAGGAAGTCGCTAGCCCGCCAGTACAGAGACGAGGAGGAAGCGAGGAAGTCGCTAGCCCGCCAGTACAGACACGAGGAGGAAGCGAGGAAGTCGCTATCCCGCCAGTACAGAGACGTGCAGGAAGCGAGGAGGCCGCTAGTCCGCCAGTACAGACACGAGGAGGAAGCGAGGAGGTCGCTAGCCCACCAGTACAGGCACGAGGAGGAAGCGAGGTCGCTAGCCCGCCAGTACAGAGACGAGGAGGAAGCGAGGAAGTCGCTAGCCCGCCAGTAGACACGAGAAGAAAGCGAGGAGGCCGCTAGCCTGCCAGTACAGAGACGAGGAAGCGAGGAGGCCGCTAGCCCACCAGTACAGAGACGAGGAGGAAGCGAGAAAGTCGCTAGCCCGCCAGTACAGAGACAAGGAGGAAGCGAGGAAGTCGCTAGCCCGCCAGTACAGAGACGAGGAGAAAGCGAGGAGGCCGCTAGCCCGCCAGTACAGAGACGAGGAGGAAGCGAGGAGGCCGCTAGCCCGCCAGTACAGACACGAGGAGGAAGCGAGGCCGCTAGCCCGCCAATACAGACACGAGGAGGAAGCGAGGAGGCCGCTAGCCCGCCAGTACAGAGACGAGGAAGCGAGGAAGTCGCTAGCCCGCCAGTACAGAGACGAGGAGGAAGCGAGGAGGCCGCTAGCCCGCCAGTGCAGAGACGAGGAGAAAGCGAGGAGGCCGCTAGCCCGCCAGTACAGAGACGAGGAGGAAGCGAGGAGGCCGCTAGCCCGCCAGTACAGAGACGAGCAGGAAGCGAGGAGGCCGCCAGCCCGCCAGTACAGACACGAGGAGGAAGCGAGGAGGCCGCTAGCCCGCCAGCACAGAGACGAGGAGGAAGCGAGGAAGTCGCTAGCCCGCCAGTACAGAGACGAGGAGGAAGCGAGGAAGTCGCTAGCCCGCCAGTACAGAGACGAGGAGGAAGCGAGGAAATCGCTAGCCCGCCAGTACACAGACGAGGAGGAAGCGAGGAGGCCGCTAGCCCGCCAGTACAGACACGAGGGGGAAGCGAGGAGGCCGCCAGCCCACCAGTACAGAGAGGAGGAGGAAGCGAGGAAGTCGCTAGCCCGCCAGTACAGAGACGAGGAGGAAGCGAGGAGGCCGCTAGCCCGCCAGTACAGACACGAGGAGGAAGCGAGGAGGCCGCTAGCCCGCCAGCACAGAGACGATGAGGAAGCGAGGAAGTCGCTAGCCCGCCAGTACAGAGACGAGGAGGAAGCGAGGAAGTCGCTAGCCCGCCAGGTCAGAGACGTGCAGGAAGCGAGGAGGCCGCTAGTCCGCCAGTACAGACACGAGGAGGAAGCGAGGAGGTCGCTAGCCCACCAGTACAGGCACGAGGAGGAAGCGAGGTCGCTAGCCCGCCAGTACAGAGACGAGAGGAAGCGAGGAGGCCGCTAGCCCGCCAGTACAGAGACGAGGAGGAAGCGAGAAAGTCGCTAGCCCGCCAGTACAGAGACGAGGAGGAAGCGAGGAGGCCGCTAGCCCGCCAGTACAGACACGAGGAGGAAGCGAGGAGGCCGCCAGCCCACCAGTACAGAGACGAGGAGGAAGCGAGGAAGTCGCTATCCCGCCAGTACAGAGACGAGGAGGAAGCGAGGAAGTCGCTAGCCCGGCAGTACAGAGACGAGGAGGAAGCGAGGAGGCCGCTAGCCCGCCAGTACAGAGACGAGGAGGAAGCGAGGAAGTCGCTAGCCCGCCAGTAGACACGAGAAGAAAGCGAGGAGGCCGCTAGCCTGCCAGTACAGAGACGAGGAAGCGAGGAGGCCGCTAGCCCACCAGTACAGAGACGAGGAGGAAGCGAGAAAGTCGCTAGCCCGCCAGTACAGAGACAAGGAGGAAGCGAGGAAGTCGCTAGCCCGCCAGTACAGAGACGAGGAGAAAGCGAGGAGGCCGCTAGCCCGCCAGTACAGAGACGAGGAGGAAGCGAGGAGGCCGCTAGCCCGCCAGTACAGACACGAGGAGGAAGCGAGGAGGCCGCTAGCCCGCCAATACAGACACGAGGAGGAAGCGAGGAGGCCGCTAGCCCGCCAGTACAGAGACGAGGAAGCGAGGAAGTCGCTAGCCCGCCAGTACAGAGACGAGGAGGAAGCGAGGAGGCCGCTAGCCCGCCAGTGCAGAGACGAGGAGAAAGCGAGGAGGCCGCTAGCCCGCCAGTACAGAGACGAGGAGGAAGCGAGGAGGCCGCTAGCCCGCCAGTACAGAGACGAGCAGGAAGCGAGGAGGCCGCCAGCCCGCCAGTACAGAGACGAGGAGGAAGCGAGGAAGTCGCTAGCCCGCCAGTACAGAGACGAGGAGGAAGCGAGGAAATCGCTAGCCCCCCGTACAGAGACGAGGAGGAAGCGAGGAGGCCGCTAGCCCACCAGTACAGACACGAGGAGGAAGCGAGGAGGCCGCTAGCCCGCCAGCACAGAGACGAGGAGGAAGCGAGGAAGTCGCTAGCCCGCCAGTACAGAGACGAGGAGGAAGCGAGGAAGTCGCTAGCCCGCCAGTACAGAGACGAGGAGGAAGCGAGGAAATCGCTAGCCCGCCAGTACACAGACGAGGAGGAAGCGAGGAGGCCGCTAGCCCGCCAGTACAGACACGAGGGGGAAGCGAGGAGGCCGCCAGCCCACCAGTACAGAGAGGAGGAGGAAGCGAGGAAGTCGCTAGCCCGCCAGTACAGAGACGAGGAGGAAGCGAGGAAGTCGCTAGCCCGCCAGTACAGCACGAGAGAAGCGAGGAGGCCGCTAGCCCGCCAGTACAGAGACGAGGAGGAAGCGAGGAAGTCGCTAGCCCGCCAGTACAGAGACGAGGAGGAAGCGAGGAGGCCGCTAGCCCGCCAGTACAGAGACGAGGAGGAAGCGAGGAAAGTCGCTAGCCCGCCAGTACAGAGACGAGGAGGAAGCGAGGAAGTCGCTAGCCCGCCAGTACAGAGACGAGGAGGAAGCGAGGAGGCCGCTAGCCCGCCAGTACAGAGAGGAGGAGGAAGCGAGGAAGTCGCTAGCCCGCCAGTACAGAGACGAGGAGGAAGCGAGGAAGTCGCTAGCCCGCCAGTACAGAGACGAGGAGGAAGCGAGGAGGCCGCTAGCCCGCCAGTACAGAGACGAGGAGGAAGCGAGGAGGTCGCTAGCCCGCCAGTACAGAGACGAGGAGGAAGCGAGGAGGCCGCTAGCCCGCCAGTACAGAGACGAGGAGGAAGCGAGGAAGTCGCTAGCCCGCCAGTACAGAGACGAGGAGGAAGCGAGGAGGCCGCTAGCCCGCCAGTACAGAGACGATGAGGAAGCGAGGAAGTCGCTAGCCCGCCAGTACAGAGACGAGGAGGAAGCGAGGAAGTCGCTAGCCCGCCAGTACAGAGACGAGGAGGAAGCGAGGAAATCGCTAGCCCGCCAGTACAGAGACGAGGAGGAAGCGAGGAGGCCGCTAGCCCGCCAGTACAGACACGAGGGGGAAGCGAGGAGGCCGCCAGCCCGCCAGTACAGAGACGGGAGGAAGCGAGGAAGACGCTAGCCCGCCAGTACAGAGGCGAGGAGGAAGCGAGGAGGCCGCTAGCCCGCCAGTACAGAGACGAGGAGGAAGCGAGGAAATCGCTAGCCCGCCAGTACAGAGACGAGGAGGAAGCGAGGAGGCCGCTAGCCCGCCAGTACAGAGACGATGAGGAAGCGAGGAAGTCGCTCGCCCGCCAGTACAGAGACGAGGAGGAAGCGAGGAAGTCGCTAGCCCGCCAGTACAGAGACGTGCAGGAAGCGAGGATGCCGCTAGTCCGCCAGTACAGACACGAGGAGGAAGCGAAGAGGTCGCTAGCCCACCAGTACAGGCACGAGGAGGAAGCGAGGTCGCTAGCCCGCCAGTACAGAGACGAGAGGAAGCGAGGAGGCCGCTAGCCCGCCAGTACAGAGACGAGGAGGAAGCGAGGAAGTCGCTAGCCCGCCAGTACAGAGACGAGGAGGAAGCGAGGAGGCCGCTAGCCCGCCAGTACAGACACGAGGAGGAAGCGAGGAGGCCGCCAGCCCACCAGTACAGAGACGAGGAGGAAGCGAGGAAGTCGCTATCCCGCCAGTACAGAGACGAGGAGGAAGCGAGGAGGCCGCTAGCCCGCCAGTACAGACACGAGGAGGAAGCGAGGAAGTCGCTAGCCCGCCAGTACAGAGACGAGGAGGAAGCGAGGAGGCCGCTAGCCCGCCAGTACAGAGACGAGGAGGAAGCGAGGAGGCCGCTAGCCCGCCAGTACAGAGACGAGCAGGAAGCGAGGAAGTCGCTAGCCCGCCAGTACAGAGACGAGGAGGAAGCGAGGAAGTCGCTAGCCCGCCAGTACAAAGACGAGGAGGAAGCGAGGAAATCGCTAGCCCGCCAGTACACAGACGAGGAGGAAGCGAGGAGGCCGCTAGCCCACCAGTACAGACACGAGGGGGAAGCGAGGAGGCCGCCAGCCCGCCAGTACAGAGAGGAGGAAGCGAGGAAGACGCTAGCCCGCCAGTACAGAGACGAGGAGGAAGCGAGGAGGCCGCTAGCCCGCCAGTACAGAGACGAGGAGGAAGCGAGGAAGTCGCTAGCCCGCCAGTACAGAGACGAGGAGGAAGCGAGGAGGCCGCTAGCCCGCCAGTACAGAGACGATGAGGAAGCGAGGAAGTCGCTAGCCCGCCAGTACAGAGACGATGAGGAAGCGAGGAAGTCGCTCGCCCGCCAGTACAGAGACGAGGAGGAAGCGAGGAAGTCGCTAGCCCGCCAGTACAGAGACGTGCAGGAAGCGAGGAGGCCGCTAGTCCGCCAGTACAGACACGAGGAGGAAGCGAGGAGGTCGCTGGCCCACCAGTACAGGCACGAGGAGGAAGCGAGGTCGCTAGCCCGCCAGTACAGAGACGAGAGGAAGCGAGGAGGCCGCTAGCCCGCCAGTACAGAGACGAGGAGGAAGCGAGGAAGTCGCTAGCCCGCCAGTACAGAGACGAGGAGGAAGCGAGGAGGCCGCTAGCCCGCCAGTACAGACACGAGGAGGAAGCGAGGAGGCCGCCAGCCCACCAGTACAGAGACGAGGAGGAAGCGAGGAAGTCGCTATCCCGCCAGCACAGAGACGAGGAGGAAGCGAGGAAGTCGCTAGCCCGGCAGTACAGAGACGAGGAGGAAGCGAGGAGGCCGCTAACCCGCCAGTACAGACACGAGGAGGAAGCGAGGAAGTCGCTAGCCCGCCAGTACAGAGACGAGGAGGAAGCGAGGAAGTCGCTAGCCCGCCAGTAGACACGAGAAGAAAGCGAGGAGGCCGCTAGCCTGCCAGTACAGAGACGAGGAAGCGAGGAGGCCGCTACTCGCCAGTACAGAGACGAGGAGGAAGCGAGAAAGTCGCTAGCCCGCCAGTACAGAGACGAGGAGGAAGCGAGGAAGTCGCTAGCCCGCCAGTACAGAGACGAGGAGAAAGCGAGGAGGCCGCTAGCCCGCCAGTACAGAGACGAGGAGGAAGCGAGGAGGCCGCTAGCCCGCCAGTACAGAGACGAGGAGGAAGCGAGGAGGTCGCTAGCCCGACAGTACAGAGACGAGGAGGAAGCGAGGAGGCCGCTAGCCCGCCAGTACAGAGGCGAGGCCGCCACCCGCCAGTGCAGAGACGAGGAGGAAGCGAGGAAGCCACTAGCCCGCCAGTACAGAGACGTGGAGGAAGCGAGGAGGTCGCTAGCCCGCCAGTACAGAGACGAGGAGGAAGCGAGGAGGTCGCTAGCCCGCCAGTACAGACACGAGGAGGAAGCGAGGAGGCCGCTAGCCCGCCAGTACAGACACGAGGAGGAAGCGAGGAGGCCGCTAGCCCGCCAATACAGACACGAGGAGGAAGCGAGGAGGCCGCTAGCCCGCCAGTACAGAGACGAGGAAGCGAGGAAGTCGCTAGCCCGCCAGTACAGAGACGAGGAGGAAGCGAGGAGGCCGCTAGCCCGCCAGTGCAGAGACGAGGAGGAAGCGAGGAGGCCGCTAGCCCGCCAGTACAGAGACGAGGAGGAAGCGAGGAGGCCGCTAGCCCGCCAGTACAGAGACGAGCAGGAAGCGAGGAGGCCGCCAGCCCGCCAGTACAGAGACGAGGAGGAAGCGAGGAAGTCGCTAGCCCGCCAGTACAGAGACGAGGAGGAAGCGAGGAAATCGCTAGCCCCCCGTACAGAGACGAGGAGGAAGCGAGGAGGCCGCTAGCCCACCAGTACAGACACGAGGAGGAAGCGAGGAGGCCGCTAGCCCGCCAGCACAGAGACGAGGAGGAAGCGAGGAAGTCGCTAGCCCGCCAGTAAAGAGACGAGGAGGAAGCGAGGAAGTCGCTAGCCCGCCAGTACAGAGACGAGGAGGAAGCGAGAAAATCGCTAGCCCGCCAGTACACAGACGAGGAGGAAGCGAGGAGGCCGCTAGCCCGCCAGTACAGACACGAGGGGGAAGCGAGGAGGCCGCCAGCCCACCAGTACAGAGAGGAGGAGGAAGCGAGGAAGTCGCTAGCCCGCCAGTACAGAGACGAGGAGGAAGCGAGGAGGCCGCTAGCCCGCCAGTACAGACACGAGGAGGAAGCGAGGAGGCCGCTAGCCCGCC
>JARKHS020014548.1:0-26071 GCA_030143305.2 Amblyomma americanum | reverse complement strand
CAAAGCCCACTCTCATGTTGCTCGAATTAACCCTGCCATGTGCCAACAGCGGCCCCCTTATCGCCGAAAAGTTCTTAATATTACCCGCCCACTAAACTTTGACACCCCCTGCTACGCTTGCCTTCTTTTGGAATCCACTCAGTTGCCCTTAGGGACCATCGCTTATCTTGCCTTCACACAACATGGCCTGCCCAAATAAATAAGTGACAAAATGTATATTGTATCACTCGCCACTAGGAAGCTAAGTTATCACACCAGCTCATAGCGTTTCTGGCCGCATAAATCACGACAAAGCCGTTTACGCACCATCCGATCATACTACTTCGCATCTTAATTAACGCTTTCTTTCCCCAGACAGCCAAGGAATGGAATCGCCTTCCTGCCGACGCAGTACACCACACTACGGCAGCTCGCTTCAAGGCGTTCATTGAAAAAATCATCGATATACCTCAACGACACACCCCTCATGTAATACCCCAATAGGAACATTTCAGGCATCAATAAATAAATAAATAATAAGATATCTTTCTCTTTATTTCAAGTAGGTTTTTATTAATTCGTGTTTATTTCTTGACCTACTCTGCCGCTTCCGGTCTCTTAGCGTTACACCTATCATTTTCCTTTCCGTAGCTCACTGCGTTGTCGTCATCTGGGGTTGAACCCTTTTCGTTGCCCTCCATGCTTCTGCCCCGCAGGTGAGCACCGGTAGGCTACAGCTGTAGTATACTTTTCCCTTGAGAGATATTGGTACATTGCTATTTTTGATCTGTGAGTGCCTGCTGAACAAGCTCCACGCCATTCTTATTCTCTTAGTTATTCCACTTTCATGGTCAGGATCTGTCGTCGCTACCTGCCCTACGTATACGTATTCCCTTACCACATCCAGTGCCTCGCTACCAAGCGCAAACTGCTGTTCCTTTCCGAAACTTGAATGTTAGTTTAATTTCCGCATAATAATTTTTACGTGCACCACCGGCTTAATTTTGTAACTATTGCGCGAAGTATTGATCAACCGCAGTCCACACACCTTCCTGTCGTGGCGTTCATGTGCATCGCTTAGCTGGACAAGGTGAGGCACCATGGAAGCTTCAGTTTTGCAGCCCAAACAGTTACATAAGCAGTGCAGGTTCAAAGACGCGGGCATAAGAGGATAAGCCGGAGGTTCGCAGAGTTAAGCTCTGCAAGAAATTAGACCCCGGCTAAGGTAGACTCAAAGGCAATTCAGTAAACGTGCGAAAGGTTTATTGTCTCTCTCGGGTATCAAGGCGATCGTCGTTGCGCAGGTGCAAAACAAAATATACAGAAAGATCACAGAAGGAAGATCATAAGTGGACGTATCGTCTTCTTAATGGGTGACATCGGGATCGCAAACTGTAGCAGCGTCATGGACATGTTTGATCTGTGCGGCCTGCAAAAAGAAAATACGTAAGCAAAATCGCCGAAAATCATATTTCATTACCGCATAGTTCATGGGTCTGGCTACAACTTTACTTCTCGTTAAGTGCGTGGCAGAGACATCCACAAATCATATCTTACGAGACTGGAAGCACTAGATTCGTTCCACCGTATCTCTGCAGTTCCGCCAAGTGGCCGTTTTTGACATGCAAACAATTTTTTACATGTTCCTAACTGTCGAAGAAAAAAGGGCAAATAAGCATAGAAATAGCAAAGCGCCTAATGCTAGTTCCGAAATTTTTTTCTTTTTGGTCTTTAGAATTGCATCAAATTCTATTTCTTTTGCTTAAGTTACTACGAAGCTAAACCGCCTGTCTTTTGTGGTTCCAAATTTGGTGAATTACCAATTTTTAAACCAGACAACATATCGACACAGCCCTGTTTTACTTGTGCGCTGGCAGTGTAGTTAACTCCACGTAATTTTCGAGTCGCAAAATTCTGCCCTACGAACGTGGCTCTAGTAAGGGAGCTATGCTGGACAGAGCTGACAAACAAAGACCTAAACCGCAGGAATCATGGACAACGGTGATAGCTTAAGCGAAAATACCTTCACCCTGTTGCAAATTACGAAGAGAAAAATTGCGCAGACGCAGACTTACGGTGAAGTACTCGGACATGGCTTTCTCCTGTTTCATGAAGAAAAAGAAAAGAAAAACATCAGTTTTAACTTTCATTGCTCCAAATTCTCTCCGCTTTTTTGTTGTTTTTTTTTCTATCTTAGCCAACTTCTGACTCATACTTGTGCAGAGCCCTCAGGAATCCTGGCTTGTTGAGCTACAGCAATAAATATCTAAAATTTTCCAGAAAAAAAAGAGCACCATGCTAGTCTGTGAACCTCTAAGGTGCCGCGTGGTGCAAAATCATCCCGAACTTAGCCCCATGTCATTAAACTTTTCGAGTTTAAGAGGAGAGGCGGAAAGGGACGTAGACATGGGTTGGCATTATAAGCATCCGTGCTCATTGCCCATAACTCTACTGATTTATGATGATTATCCCTGAAACAAAAGCAGGAGTACTTTACAAATTCTTTTTTACAATTTACTCCACAGCGTACTAATCTAACAATACGTCGTTGCATTGCACAACTTCCACTTACACGCTTCATAAGGTATAATGAATACTTAGGCGGCACTCTCTTGGAGTTTGCAATAACGTCAATTTTCAATATATAATAGTGAAATTCGCGAAGTCTTCTATTTCGCACGTTCTAAATTTAACGATTGTGCCGGCGAGCACGAGTGCATGAAGCGATGGCATTTCTCTCGAAAGGAAACAAGAAATAAAAACACCTTCTCCGGCACTTACCAGGTCTCCACCTGCGCACATCTTACGCATGGCACAAGACCGGTCGGTGCAGCCCAGCCGTTGCACCGCGTTGTCAAAGGCAGTGTTGGTCTGGAAAAACAAAACAGACAACAAGTTGCAACGAAACGCCTTAATAAAAAAGAGAGATAGATTCTGCCGATGGACTGCCGCAAACTGAACATGAAGTGAGATCAGGTACGTCCTCCCTTAAATTATCATGGCTGCAATGTGATCTTACCAAAGCTTGGCGATAGGGCTCTAAATTTTTTATTCTGCATCATCATCATGAGCTATGTACACTGGACTGCAATGCAAAGGCCTCTCCTCTTGATGTAAAATGAGCGCCGTCCTGGGGCAGTTGGGCTAATTTATCTTAACAGATTTCCTAATCTCATACCACCATATTTTCTTGCATATTATGCCCTCATTTTCCGCTGAAAGGAAAACATGCTCGTGTGCTAGTTCGAGAAACCTCCATCATGACTAACATCACTCAAAGAAAACCTTGCCCATAGTGTGTCGCTGGATATCACAGCTGCAGAAATTTCTCAAAATATTACGTTCGCTATTACTAGTACAATTTGAACGTGATGTTATAGCGATAATTTCTCAGTATTAGTGGATGGGGAAATTTGGGGAACTACTCCGAAAATTCGGACAAACAACACATTTAGAGAAGGAGACAAAAATGGTTGCAAATGATTTACATGGCCATTTCAGGCGCCACTGTCATGTACCAGGATTTTCCGACAAGCCTATGTGTTCTTCAAAGCCTGTCGAAGAGCTAAACATGCGATAGTTTATCAGCCTGACAAGCAAGTCATCGTTGCCCACGTGAAGAGATCATTAAAATGTAAGATTTCAAACCGAGGAAAGCCTAACGAGTTCTAAAACAAGAGCTCTAAACTCACCGATGGGGGTATATGGTTAGCAATGCATTCCAGTTCCTCTGCCAGCACCTGGTCATTCTTCTCTGCGGAAGAAAACGGTGGAATCAAAACACATTAATAATCGTTGGCTGGCGACTGCTCGGAATGCACATCTCTTCCTGCCTCGATAAGGAAAACTGGCCTGGAAGCAATCGCACACTGAAGGAAATGCACGCCGCGAAAGTCCTTTAGGACTCAGAAGTTAACAGTTATACCCGCAGCGAGCAAACTGTTGCACTGTAAGACTAGCAGTTGTTATTTACTGGGGGAAAAAAGTGCACTTCAACGTGGCAGTACTCATAGCAAAGAAAAATCCTGTCACTGCATTTTCCGCTACTGCGTAGTGAATGTTTAGTCACGTATTCGAGTAAGAGTATAGCGCTCGAATGTACGATGAAACATGAAGCTGGCCGGATGGATAAAATAACGCAGGCTGATTTTATTCAGCTTCTCCTGTTGTATTTGTAGCCATCCAAAAATATGCAGAAAACTACTTAGCGAAAGGAGCGGTGAACGCGAGAGTGGTCGCGCTTTCATCGCCTCATCTCCGCCGAAAAAAAAAGAGCCTCAAAGAAAAAAAAAGAGACCATAAATTAGACAAGGCAGACCGCTTACTCGGTACCTAAAGCTAGAAAGCTAATATTTCGCAGCTAAAACTTGCAGCGAAGTTTTTGAGCACTGCATAAAGTCACTTCATGACGCATCAAAAGTTAAGTTTGGGCTAGTTGGTTCTAGTTGAAACCTAGCGCCCGTCCCGCCCAGTTCTGGGTCGTCCTTGTCTCCTTTTTTGAGCTATATCTAGAAGAAACACTTTATATCGCAAGTCACATTGTTAAAGAAGAAATTCGAGCTAAGATTTAGGCTTTAAAATCAAGGGCACAAGCACAATGATGATCGAGCAATATATCTTGTTGGCTTTAGAGCCAATTTTCGGTGCCGGGTTGTTCGCAGCTCATCAAGAGGATACAGAGGTTAACCCCGTGGCCTGGAACTCTTTGAACTCAAAGCTTCATACTGTGAGAAAGTGGCTCCATTTATTACCTTGTGACACTACGAGTATAACAGTGAATTTTCAGATTAATTCCGCGATAAACCGACAAAACTACGCTCATGTTGTTCAGTTACAGTGTCAACATATACACGTTTAGTAAAATTCGCACAAAATTCATAAAAAGCGAAAACTTAAAGCACGTATACCGAACACTTGGAAGCTCAGACTCGGCCGCCAAGAATTACAGACTCAAACTGATAATTTTGGAAGAAATGTGACGTAACATGCATCCATGCGTACCAAACAATTAAAGGATGAAAAGTACTTGTGTGAAAGGCTGCTCTTTTGTTTGAAATATGCATCTAATTAGAATTTAAGTGATAATGGTTATCATCATAATAACAATGGCCATTCACAAACACCATATCCGAAGCGATTCGCAGATGCATAATCTCGTGAACCCCTTTTCTATAGCTGTCGCACCCGAACTTACTGCAGAGCTCCAGGTGGTGTGCCGAAGCAGCAGCCACAAAGGCGGCCACGAGCAGGCAGGAGACGAAGAAAGCGTTCATGATGAGGGGTCGCTGAAGGGGTGCCTTCACCGCTCTAGCAAGACTGCTCGGATGTATGCTGGCAGACAGCGTCCACCGACTCTGTTATATACCCGCTCTCCACGCCTGTTGCCTCAAAAAAAGTAGCCGATACATGCGATGTGCGAAAAGAAAACAAAGCAGAAGTGCAGAGGCAAGGCAATTTGCTGGTGGAGAGGCTTCTGGTTGGCTGCTCTGTTGCAACGCCACGCGCATGTTTCCTGTACGCGCTGCCACGAGAGCCTCGCGCTTACTCAGCGTTCCTCGCGCCACACGTTGGGAGGGTGTCCCCGGTGGGAGTATTTCGGCCGTTGCGCGAAGCGATGCAACGCCTATCGCCTATGGCATCGTGCTCGCTTGCTTTATCGCGTCTCGTGCGCCTGATGTCAGCCACACAGTTGTGGAAGGGGCGAAAAGGTTCCGCGACGAAGTGCAAGGCGATGGCGATGTGGCCGCCGGAGGTTGCAAGAGGCGAGAAATGGGATTCATCTTTCCGCAGTCGCCGGAAACGTACGACTGTGTCCGTCCCATCTCCTCTTTTTCCTTAGCTGCTGTTTCGGTTTTAGCCCGGGCGCACACCGTTTTGTTAAATCGCACCGACATCAGCGGTGGATGCTCCAAGCGGCGCCCATAAGCACGGAGGGTTTAATCTACCGAAGCTGCAGCGTCTATGATGCACGCCGTAGCGGTGGGCACTGAATTAATTTCGACCAACTGGGGTTCTTCAACATGCGCTGGCACTGCACAGCACATGGGCATGTTTGCATCCTTTTCTCGTCCTTCGAAACGAAATCTTTTTGTAAGAGGCAAAAAATTTAAGGCATTGACTCGCATAGTTGACGCTTATCTTATTCTACAAATAACTCTAATAATTCGAGGGTGCATTCATTAAGCCGGCTGAAATACGAGCGAAACGCGGGAAGTAGAATTTTTGTGAGAACAGATAACGGCAAAATTAAAATTGCTTGTTTCCACTGCCTCCATGTACCAAGTGCGTCATGATTTTTTGTTTTTAGTCTAGGACCGTGTTAACTTAAAGGATGTATTACTTATGCTCATAAAGCAGTGACAATGCCACAGTAGCTGCGCGCTGACATAAAGAGCTAATCACAAGGTTGATAGTAAACAAAGAACATGCCATTCTTATTTCGCTAAAATAGTTTGTCCGACAGGGCTGCCGCAATCACCTGTGTTATTCGTTTTTCTGTATCTCGAGGCCTTATGTCCTATTTTCCTCAGAAATACAGCTATTTTGTGTCTTGTTTCATGAGTCCGAAATAAAAATTTTATCCTATACTGATCACGTTGCACATTTCTGTACAGATGAAAACAGTGTCCTCGCGGCATTTTACTTTTATACAGACTTTTATAAGTTTTGGTTAGGTAGCTGAGGTACGAAGCCAAACAAATTTGGTGGCATAAGCTGGATTTGGGAGACAATAAATTACCTCGGAGTTCCCTTGCATCAGAGAACAACAGTGAGTCCTACTCGGAATGATAAATTTTGCCTGTGAAGCGACAGACAGAGGTTTCGTTGGGTAGCGCGATCTCTATTTTTCCACGGAAACAATTTTCCAACATCAGTGTATTGCAATAAGCTCTCCATTGGGCGAGAAAGGAAGTATAAGTGCTGCATATAACTTTATCTACCCTTTTGTGGGGCTTTAAATGGGAGCCTACGAGTCGAGATAACTTGTTTCTACCTCTAGTCTGGTGGAGCTGGCCTTGTATACTTGTTTGTTCTCCAACTTGTTTCGCCGTTTCTTTTTTTCCAAACGGCAAACAAACTTTCCCTTTCTGGTAGCCTTGCTTAATAGGCGACTGAGCTGCCATGCGCTTTGTCCGTTTACGCCGACTAGACATGGTCGCGAAGAAGCTTAGCAAGGTTATCGTAGGGTGGTTGCTGGTGCATTCGATTTCTTCAATGTTCGCTTTTTCTTATAATACTCGTTCAGCCCCTCAAGAAGGCAGATAGGAAAGGTTATGATCGAGTCTTTACTTGCTGCAGTCATGCACCGACAGCCTTACCTAGTCTTTCTGGACGGCAGCGTATCAAAGCATCTTAGCGTACACATATTCAATCTGCCCCAAAAACCTTCTTTTTTAACAAAAGGGGACTCTGGCCATAGTCGGTGCATTGCCCCTTGTGCGAGCAACCAGAGACCGTTGATAATTGCTTTGTGTTGTGTTGTGATGCTGTGTTTCTCTGGGACACTCTTCAGCGGACTCTTAAAAAGGACTTTGTGATCTCGCATTTCAATATCAGATTTCTGCCTGTAGTGAAAGGCTTTAAGATTCGGGGTGACATTTTGGTGCTGAAGGAACTGTCTAGCGCTGGAAAAGCCGCGGAGGGATCGCCATGCAGAACCACGGCGTTGAGAAGTCTCTGTTGAGAGAGTAGAGCACCTTGGTGTGCCCATAATCAGCCCATGATCAACCTCCTGTCGAGTTGCCGTTTCTGGACTCATGTGTACATTGCCGGAATTTTTATGGGCGCCGGTGTATGATGATATAAGAACTTATGACGGGATCGTGGAAAGCAAACTGGGTACGTAAGGCATTAGGCTGGTCAGCTGGGATTTTTTATCAATACAAAAAGGAAATGAATGGTTGCGTGGCGGAACCGATTAGCGCTGAGTCTTTTAAGGCATAAGGCAGTAGTTCTAAAACCTTGCCTAGGTTGAACATTTGTTCCTGTTTTTTTTTATATCAGCAAGAAATTAGCAGCAAAGGAGTCATTTATCGTTTGCTAAGGGCTATGTTACCCATTGGGGGCAGATCTGAAAAGCTTTGGAGCCAACATCGCCGATTAGACACCGCGCTCGAAATGAATTATTTCTTCACTTGTTCTTAACCAACAACTACCAGCACGCAAATTATTATCATTTCGCTTGGCTGTGTGTTGTCTTTTAGGTTCCGTTCCGATAACCTTTCCAGTGAAAATTAATTCACGTGATCGCACTTCTAGCTTCTTTTGCTGGCGTGTGCACGGTGTATGGTCCTGTAAATACACATTCCGGCACAGCCAAAGGGATAGTTAGGCCGAACGCTTCCCTCTTACATAACATAACGTAAGCTACGTTCTTTTGGAGACAATTTTCGGTTTCACCGCAAAAGCCTAGCAGCTTCGCGATCCGCCTCGAGTACGGCTGGATTTTCTCTTTATCGACGCTTCTTCTCCCGCTCAGGAGTACGCCAAATTTAGGCTGTGGCTGCGGCTCATGCGAAGGTCTCCCGTGTCCCATAGCGAGGGAGCCCACACACTAGCACGCTGTCCCCTCCGAGCCGTTGCAAACAAGCCAAGAAAGCACCAACAAGATTTCGGCCTTCGCCACCCGAGCAAAAGATTTAAGAACCAACTAGGCGATCTCTTGTTTAGAGCGTGCCCTTATTCAAAAGCGCTAGCAATTTTCGGTGCTAGAAGTAGCACTGCGTTGTTACCCGGCGTCAGCTCAATGGTACGAGTGTTCTCTAAGGTCGTAAACATCAGGCTGAGAAAAATAACGTCGCAGAAGAATGCTGCCGAATTAGAAGCCACACATTTACAATGGCGATAGCCGCACCGGTAGCCTATAGCGGTTTGAGCATCCGCCTCGTATGCGGGAGGTGCCGTATCCGATCCTCATTGCCACCACCGGGTATACAGCATCGATTTTCCAAAGGGCATGCATGCTTTCCCCCGGCTTGGTGCTCGGCTCCTCAGAAGTGATATGCTCGTGACAGCTGTCTTTGCCCGTACCTTGCGTAGACCTTGTGCCATGGCAGTCTTTGGCCAAGCTTCCCTTGCCCCGTTAAATTTTCATCATCGTCCCCTCACATCGGTGGAGTGTTGACCAGCATGCAGGATTTTTATTTAATTACGTTCGTAGCAGTAGCAGTAGTAGTAGTAGTAGTAGTAGTAGTAGTAGTAGTAGTAGTAGTAGTAGTAGTAGTAGTAGTAGTAGCAGCAGTAGTAGTAGTAGTAGTAGTAGTAGTAGTAGTAGTAGTAGTAGTAGTAGTAGTAGTAGAAGTAGTACGAGACTTTATTTAGGCACAACACTTAGGCGCCTAAGACGTCGATGGCCTACTGCATGAGCAGGCGCTGTTCCTTTGCACCTTCAGCTCCAAGCCAGTCCAGCCAGGTCCCGACAGTGGGGTAAGGGGGTGGGAAAGAAACCCGATTGCAGAGCAACCGTGCAGAAGATAAACAGAGGGAAACGTTGGCATAAGGGGCAGGGCAGTTGAAACATGAGGGATAGCCACGGAATTTGTACAGATGAAGCCGTGACAAGTGTGTTGAGTTGTATCTGTCGAAGGATGTGAGCCTCCCGCACAGAAAGACTAGGGTGAGGGTCGGGGTAGATTTTTCGGTCGAGGCGGAGAGCGTCGT
The DNA here is from genome assembly GCA_030143305.2 of Amblyomma americanum. Lineage (NCBI taxonomy): Eukaryota > Metazoa > Arthropoda > Arachnida > Ixodida > Ixodidae > Amblyomma > Amblyomma americanum. Next base: position 16,432 of record JARKHS020014548.1, on the reverse strand, counting down.
AATACTCTTTGACGGGGGCGCGAAGGGACACTTTCGACCCGCCCTCCGAGGGCCTTGGCCAGGGGATCAACAGTGCCCGGATAAGAGTTTCACGGCCGATCTGGTTAGCCAGCTCATTGCCGTCAATCCTCGAGTGCCCAGGGATTCATCGGTACCCAACGTATATACCACTCGCGCTATAGAGTAACAGGCTGGTTTTAGAACTTCGCCTAGAGCTATAGACATGACAATACTTGCGAGCGTTCACGCGCCTAACTTTGGTGAAACTTCTCATTAAAGTTTAAGCCACTTTTCACATAGTTCTTCCAGAAATATGGTTACATTCACGTAGATTTCTCGGTGAAAACAAGGCTTCTAAAACACGTTACAAAGTTTTCATATCAGTCTCCGTTGCCTGCGCTACCGGCAAGTATAACTGAGGCTAACTATTTCCCAAGTAGCACAGATAATCGGCCTAATATTAGAAATATATTTGCTAAAACCGGTCCAACAAAGTACCCGAGTAAAACCATGCATTTCAATATTGTGCCAATTTCCTGCTGCTGCTGGGTTATGACTCGCCTAAAAAGTGAACAACATACACAGCTGACTTTTTATGCCTGCCCTTTTCTCTCCTCAAGAAAAAATTCCCACCTTTTCTGATAATTATTACGCAAAATTTAGCAGGGCTTTGTGCGTTCTCATCGTGACCAACCAGCACCTCAGTTATACGTTTTCTTATCCATTCCTCTCATAAAAAGTCGTCATGTACACAAACCAGCACAATTTAGGCTGTTTAAAGGGCTCATGTTTGCAAACCAAGAAAATGAATATACGCACTCACCGGAGACATGTCGCAGCTACGAAAACAGCAGATATGTTAATTTTAACATCTTTTTTGTTTGCGACCTTGCATACCTTGCCAGAGATAGTTCCACACAATATTTTCTTAGATTTGAGCACATATTAATCGCGTAATAATTTGGAGACATTGCGTCTTGTATACGAGGTTTGATAGTTTTCTTTCTGAAGGTGTCCAAAAATGTTTGATGCAACGACAGGAGTGGTTATTTCATTTATTTAGGCCGCTCTGAGACGAGTGAAGGGTTCAAATTCGAGGCAGACACATAGCCATCCTTCGCGCGGTGTCCTGCGCATTGACGTAATACTGAGCAGTCTCAAGGCGTCAGACACAGATAGTGCTCTAGTTTCCTTTTATTATGTATGCCACACACCTAAGTTGAGAGCTTCACCGCGCAGGTTTTTGTCTGGCTTATCGTTGAGACCAGATGTGATTAATGCGCGTGCATGCGAGTCGACGTCGAACACTTCGTCGCTATTCTCGCTTTTTTTGCTGCGTATTAAAGCTGCCTTTAAGAGCCCTCGCTATGTGCACACATATTCGTGTACGTAGAACATCTGCCATTGGTCAATGCTGTGAATGTTTTTAATTTCATTATTGCGTTAGCATTAGAACGATATGTGCAAGCGGAGAGAGAGCGACCGCCGTCACGCACGACATCGTGCGAATCTTGTGACGTCATCACAACCTGCCCACCGTGGCAGATGGCAACATGCCCCTCAAATTCTAGAGCAGGCCGTCACTGTTGCGGGAGGCAGTAAAATTAATGACTGCACGCGAGACGTTGCTCTAGAAGCGCAACTTGAGTCTCATATGCCTCAAGGTGGATGTGTTTGGAACAGCCACCAACCGGGCAGCGCTGCAATGCTTAAACGCTGCACCACTACTCCAGGAGTGGTTCGCCATGACTACTAACGATCTAGAAACGTAAAGTAGTGAAGGACCAATTCTGCACATATGGGCATTAACCGGTTTAAGCTATAGCCTTGTACCCTTCAGGTGGAGCTACAGCAAAATCAGCAGCATCAGAAAATGCTAACATATTCATACCATGCACTGAGAGTCACCTAAGAGTTTCTTTTTTTTTTGCTTTAAGGCGGCGCAGAGAGCTTTCTTCAAAGAGCCTGGTGAATCTACGCAAGAACCTACAAGCTGCCTTACCTACCACAATAGATGACGATTTGACGAAAAACATGCTCCTTGTTTTCCAGTTCGACAAATCACGTCATATTAAAAGCCGTCATTTTAAGGACAGTTTGAGCAGTGAGGTGTGGAAGTCTACCCATACAAAAAAAGTTCGGCTGGTGTATGAAGCACATTAAATTGTATTCGGCGAAGAATTCGGGCATCATGGACCAAGAAAGGTGGGTGTGGCAGTGATAAATAAGCTCGGTCCAAATTATGCAGCGTGTAGCGCTCTTCAACAGGACTTGTCGGGCTAGTTGGTTGATCATAATGCAAAAAAGACAAACTGCGCAACAAGAACACGGACGAAAGGGAGGCAGACACACACTAACGCAGACTTACAACTTTACTAAAGGAAGGAATACAAGGCAAATATATATAGCGATCCCCAACGCACTTCAAATCTGATCAATATGGCACGTGACAATCTGCCCAGGCGATAAACAGACCACACAAGAACCAACCGCTTACAAGATAATCTTATTCCGGGCCGGCCCTTTCTATGAAAACAAAAAGCAAAGGAACGCCTAGCGACAGTGCACACTTGAGAATTACGCGTTCTGCAAAGTAAGGAAATTCATAACAAAAACCACACCACTGTAGCCATCTGATACCACTGAAGCTCGAACCGCTTACAAGCGCAGGTGCTGACACCAAAACCAAGAGACGAAGCACTCCCCCTTTTGAAAGCAAACAAAACGGGAAACAAAAACAACCACATCGGTCATCGTCAAAAACAAAAAACAGTGAAAAAAGGCACCAGGTAAAAAGGGTAAAAAAACCATGAATCAGCTCAAGAAGCTACGTCACAAAAACAGTGAAAATAGGCACCGAGTCATTTAAAAAAACAAAAAGATGAAAGACGGGACAACAGTTTAAGACAACAACGGTTTTAAAAAAGGGGGGTGAATGAAATCCAAAGCGTAGGAAAACATCTCAAACCATGACAGAACCGAAACAAAACTGAGATCGCTAATCAAATGAACAACGAAAGCATCAAACGCAATCAGAAGGCACTGCTCAATCACCAGGGCACAAACAGGCCACTAGGCTACACATGCCCCCGCAAAAACGAAAATTCTTTGGATGATAAGGAAATGGAAGCCTTGCTAACACAGTTGTCCGTAGTGCCGATGTAAAATGTTTCGACGACGAGACGCTCCCATTTGTCATTCAATCTGGCCAGAAATTCCGTCTTTTCGAACCATGGTACACAGTCCCGTTGCTTCATTTTTGTGCAGTCCGCACAATGCTTAGCCAAAAACCCTCCATCGTTGTTTGCCATGCTCAACCGGTGCTCCCTTGCTCTTTCATTAAAGCATCTGCCGGTTTGGCCTATGTAGACTTTTCCGCAACTAAGGGGAATGCGGTAAACAACGCCGGAAACGCAATCTTTGAACTTCCTTAGATGTTTGATTTTGCAAGGGGTCTTCTTAAGCGGGTGCGGGGGGTAGGCTAGTGAAGTATGCATGGCACCAACGATCTTGTGCATTTCTAGGGTGAGAGTGAAGGCTGGCGAGATGTATGGTCCGGTTCTGTGGGCGAAGCAGCCGTCTATGTAGGCCATCGCCGCAGTGTCCAAGGGTGACTTGTGGTTCTCTCTCTCTCTCTCTCTCTCTCTCTCTCTCTCTCTCTCCGTGTGTGTGTGTGTGTGTGTGTGTGTGTGTGTGTGTGTGTGTGTGTGTGTGTGTGTGTGTGTGTGTGTGTGTGTGTGTGTGTGTGTGTGTGTGTGTGTGTGTGTGTGTGTGTGTGTGTGTGTGTGTGTGTGTGTGTGTGTGTGTGTGTGTGTGTGTGTGTGTGTGTGTGTGTGTGTGTGTGTGTGTGTGTGTGTGTGTGTGTGTGTGTGTGTGTGTGTGTGTGTGTGTGTGTGTGTGTGTGTGTGTGTGTGTGTGTGTGTGTGTGTGTGTGTGTGTGTGTGTGTGTGTGTGTGTGTGTGTGTGTGTGTGTGTGTGTGTGTGTGTGTGTGTGTGTGTGTGTGTGTGTGTGTGTGTGTGTGTGTGTGTGTGTGTGTGTGTGTGTGTGTGTGTGTGTGTGTGTGTGTGTGTGTGTGTGTGTGTGTGTGTGTGTGTGTGTGTGTGTGTGTGTGTGTGTGTGTGTGTGTGTGTGTGTGTGTGTGTGTGTGTGTGTGTGTGTGTGTGTGTGTGTGTGTGTGTGTGTGTGTGTGTGTGTGTGTGTGTGTGTGTGTGTGTGTGTGTGTGTGTGTGTGTGTGTGTGTGTGTGTGTGTGTGTGTGTGTGTGTGTGTGTGTGTGTGTGTGTGTGTGTGTGTGTGTGTGTGTGTGTGTGTGTGTGTGTGTGTGTGTGTGTGTGTGTGTGTGTGTGTGTGTGTGTGTGTGTGTGTGTGTGTGTGTGTGTGTGTGTGTGTGTGTGTGTGTGTGTGTGTGTGTGTGTGTGTGTGTGTGTGTGTGTGTGTGTGTGTGTGTGTGTGTGTGTGTGTGTGTGTGTGTGTGTGTGTGTGTGTGTGTGTGTGTGTGTGTGTGTGTGTGTGTGTGTGTGTGTGTGTGTGTGTGTGTGTGTGTGTGTGTGTGTGTGTGTGTGTGTGTGTGTGTGTGTGTGTGTGTGTGTGTGTGTGTGTGTGTGTGTGTGTGTGTGTGTGTGTGTGTGTGTGTGTGTGTGTGTGTGTGTGTGTGTGTGTGTGTGTGTGTGTGTGTGTGTGTGTGTGTGTGTGTGTGTGTGTGTGTGTGTGTGTGTGTGTGTGTGTGTGTGTGTGTGTGTGTGTGTGTGTGTGTGTGTGTGTGTGTGTGTGTGTGTGTGTGTGTGTGTGTGTGTGTGTGTGTGTGTGTGTGTGTGTGTGTGTGTGTGTGTGTGTGTGTGTGTGTGTGTGTGTGTGTGTGTGTGTGTGTGTGTGTGTGTGTGTGTGTGTGTGTGTGTGTGTGTGTGTGTGTGTGTGTGTGTGTGTGTGTGTGTGTGTGTGTGTGTGAGAAAGTCCTACGTGGCAAAGTGTGTTATTGAGTGGCTTGTACGTATGGCCTGATTGATGGCAGAGAAGGAAGTGTCGGAGGTCAGTGGCATACCCAAGACGCTACAGGAGTCGACGCGGAGAATGCTCTTTCCGGCCAGAGTGAGGGAGATGGCGGAGTTCATAGGATATTTGCTGCCTACTATGAACCCCTCATGTCTCTCAGCCTGGCCGGAGAGCGCATAGTTCCACAGAGAACGCCATTGATCTCTAACGCTTTTACCTCCGCAATCAGTGCGGAGACACATTGGAAACCCATTTGAGAAGAGCAGTCAACGCCATCTTTGGCGCGTCCCACCCCGCACCGATCACGTGACTCATATATGCTTAATTTTCGTTCCCAGAGTAATGCCACCACTAAGGTGGCATCTCACGTGCCTGTGATCTTATCCAGCGCCCCTTGGCCGTGATGTCGCCATAAGCGTAGCGCCTGCCTGTAATGCTTTCCACGCTCATATTTTACGTGACTGCTGGACACATCTCACTGGTTCAACTACGAGTGTCCCTATTGACGTTGGCCACGCTAGTGAAAGAATGAGAAGAGGTCAAAACGCAAAAACTAAAACAGTAAAACAGAAGTGTGTGGCGAGACACAAGGATGAGGACACGTAGTTACGCAGCAAGAGCACAAATGGCGAAAGGATACAACGGCTGCGCAGTTCAAGGGCATTCATAAAAAAGCTCAAGTGTAGAGTAATTTTTAAGGCCAATTCTCTATTATTGTATAATAGCTTTCTTATCCAATTTTATGCTCTTTTCATGCGTTTTTCAGTCCAGAGATATTTTGCAAGTAGCCCAGTATTTAGGGGCACTGACCGATTGAAAGCGTGTTTAATGGCGCTTAGTTGCACCTTCAGATGCTGCGCTGGGAGCAATGGGTGTATGCCAGCCAGCTGGGGCTCCTTACCTGAGAGAAAGAGGAAAATAGGATTCCGCCTTCTCTATATTGCCGCCAATATTTGCAGTGTTTGTTCGTTTTTCAAATCTGCCGCGACACCAGCTTATCGCTTTGTTTGCGACGCAAGATGCGACTAGATTTATCTCGATTGATCGCAGCCAGGCAAAGCTGATTCTACGTTGTTCCGGAATGTTCTAGTAACTTTGCACCCTTTATCTCGAATGTTCGCTATCAGCTTTAAATTGAGCACGCCGACAGCGGCAGGCATTCTGTTCGACGACCGCCGAGCACGCTTGTCGCTTCGCCGCCGCCGAGTGATTCAGTCCATTTTGGGTGCAAGTCAGCCCAATAAACAGTTCCTTTAGAAGACCCCTTTCGTCCGTCTTCATCGCTGCTTCGACTGCCGTCACCACTACGTGACATCTGGTGGAGGTGCTGGGTAGCCTTCCATGTTCCGGACGCCCCCTTCAAGTCGTGAAGCCAGCCCTGAGCGCTTCGCACCCGAGGACGAGCCAGCAGCTCAGCGAGCCAGCCGACGTCTCCAGGGAGAGGAGCCTGAGTTCGGGAAACTGCCGGACCGCACCAGACAGCGAAAAGACGCGGCTACGAGCACCGCAACCTCACCGAAGATGTCGACACCGATCATACTGCAGCAGCCGCGGGTGCCGCCAACTTTCAATGGATCCCTAGGCGAAGACCCTGAAGAATGGTTGGACCAATTTGAGCGCGTGGCGTCATTCAACAAGTGGGATGATGCGGCAAAGATTGGACACGTTTTTTTCTCATTGGATGGCTCCGCACGCACGTGGTACGAAAACTACGAGTCGTCCCTTACGACATGGGAGCTATTCAAGAGAGAACTATTGAAGGTATTAACCAGTGTCGTGAGGAAAGAAAGAGCCGAACGACTCCTCGAGTCCAGGATCCAGCTTCCGAATGAGCCCGTCCGCAGTTACGTCGAGGAGATGAAGCGCCTATTTCGCCGCGCCGATCCCGGGATGACCGAGGAAAAGAAAGTTCAGTTTTTAATGCGCGGCGTAAAAGAACAACTCTTTGCAAGCCTCGTCCGCCAGCCGCCAAAAACAGTCGAGGAGTTTATGCAAGAAGCACGCACGATTGAGAATACCCTCGACGTTCGAGCTCGGCAGTACAATCGCCCTTCCTCTGCCTGTGCAATCCGTTCGGACACGCCGGCCACCACCAGCGACAGCTTGCGGGAAGTTATCCGCGAAATCGTCCGAGAGGAGCTACGCCGATTACTGCCATCTTCCCCACAGCCACAAGCAGCGACTCTGATGGATGTGGTACGGGAAGAAGTGCAACAGGCACTTGGCACCCCGACGGCCACAGAACCCCAGGCCATGACCTACGCCGCTGCAGTAATTACTGCTCAGCCCCAGCGACAACCCCCACGTCCTCCCCGAGATGAGCCAATCGTTCCACAACGCCGCCTCCCAGCCCCCGCCCGCCCAGCCTATGACCGACGCTCAAGCCCCAGGAAATGCGACGCCTGGAGGACTTCCGACAACCGGCCGTTGTGCTTCCATTGCGGTGAGGCCGGCCATATTCTTCGTCACTGCCCGTACCGACGTATCGGTCTTCGAGGATTTGCCGTTAACGCCCCACGACCACGCTTCGGACAACGTCCGCACGAAATCGACGAGTACCTGCGTCGAGAAGAGTACACGCCGAACCGCTTTTCGCGCTCACCATCGCCGTCAACCTCGCGCTTTGCGTCGCCACGCCGCAGCTACGCAGCCGCGGTACGAGGAAGGTCGCCCAGCCCCCGTAGGGGAAACTAAAGGCAGCAACCTCTGGAGGCGAGGTTGCTCACGAGCTAAACGCCGAAGATCCTCCACCGACCACGCCCCATGAAGACGCTGCACCCGCGACGCCGCATGAAGAACCGACACTCGCTGCACCGACGCCGCACACAATGAGAACCTCGACCACGACGCAAGCTACCTTGAAATCGACGCCGCCACCCAGAGGAGCTTCGACCACACGCCCAACCCGTGACTCGCATACGCGACGAAGCCGTGACCCGACGCCGAGAGCGACATGCAATGCAAGAGCCAGGACCTCCGACCTAGAAGTGACTATCGACGGCCGGAAAGTTACCGCTCTAGTCGACACAGGAGCCGATTACTCGGTGATGAATGGAACATTCGCTGCGCAGCTCAGAAAAGTCACAACGGCTTGGGACGGCCCACAAATTCGCACCGCTGGGGGCCACCTCATTACGCCATCAGGACGATGCACAGCGCGAGTGACTGTCAAAGGACATACCTATCCTGCGACCTTTGTTGTGCTACCGCAATGCTCCCGCGAAGTGATCTTGGGTATGGATTTCCTTAATGAGCATCAGGCGATCATCGACCTGCGATCCAAGCTGATCACGCTTTCGACGGACGAAGCCATCGCTTCGATGAAAACTCGGGAAAATCACGTTGCCCAAAGTGTCCTGGAGGAAGAAGTGAGCGTCCCACCCCGTTCAAGCGTTATCGTGACCGTAGGCGCCACGAAAGCCATAAACACTGAAGCCATCATCGAGGGGAACATGCAGTTGCTACTAGACCGAGGAATCAGCACCGCAAGAGGCATCGCACATTTCCGCAATGGCCAGGCCGAAGTACTGCTGACTAACTTCAGCGAAGAATACCGGCATATTAACAGAGGAACGACGATTGCTTTCTACGACGAAATATCTGACGTACGAGATTCCTTCGCCCTCTCCGACCCCTCCGCAGAAGATCCGCCTGACCAAGAGAACTCGCCCACTTTCGACATCAACCCAGCCCTGCACCGGAACAGACAAGACCAGATCCGCAATCTGCTTCAAAACTACAGTGAGTGCTTTTCGACATCGCCGAAGGTGCGACAGACGCCAATTGCCAAGCATCGCATTATAACGGATCAACACGTCCGACCTCTCCGTCAAAGCCCCTACCGTGTGTCTCCGCGAGAACGACAAGCCATCCGGGACCAAGTCGAAGAAATGCTTCGCGACGACGTCATCCAGCCTTCAAACAGCCCATGGGCGGCACCGGTTGTTCTAGTGAGAAAGAAAGACGGCGCACTTCGATTCTGCGTGGATTACCGCCGCTTGAACAACATAACAAAGAAGGACGTCTACCCCCTCCCCCGCATCGACGACACACTGGACCGCCTCTGCAACGCCAAATATTTCTCATCGATGGACCTCAAGAGCGGCTACTGGCAAATTGAGGTCGACGAAAGAGATCGCGAGAAGACAGCATTCATAACTCCGGATGGGCTGTTTGAGTTCAAGGTGATGCCATTTGGTCTCTGTTCCGCACCAGCGACGTTTCAGCGAGTAATGGATACAGTGCTGGCAGGCCTGAAGTGGCAGATTTGTCTGGTATATTTAGATGACGTCGTTGTCTTCGCCTCGAACTTTGAAGAGCACCTCAAAAGACTTCGAACAGTACTAGACGCAATCAAGTCGTCTGGCCTAACCTTGAAAGCAGAGAAATGCCACTTTGCCTACGAAGAGCTGCTGTTTCTAGGCCACATCGTTAGCAAGGAAGGAGTACGCCCAGACCCGCAGAAAACAGCTGCTATTGAACAGTTTCAACCGCCGGTCGATAAGAAAGCAGTGCGCAGATTTCTCGGACTATGCGCATATTACCGACGATTTGTGAAAAACTTTTCGCGCATCGCCGAGCCCCTGACCCAACTGACGAAGGCAGACGTGCCGTTTAAATGGGAAGCGCCGCAAGCAGAAGCCTTCAAGGAACTTCAGCGTCGTTTACAGTCCCCACCGATCCTTGCGCATTTTGATGAAAACGCCGATACTGAAGTTCATACCGACGCAAGCAGCGTGGGACTAGGCGCCGTTCTCGTTCAAAAAAGTGACGGGCTGGAGAAGGTCATCGCATACGCTAGCCGTTCCCTTTCCAAGGCCGAGGCTAACTATTCGACCACTGAGAAGGAGTGCCTTGCCATCATCTGGGCTACGTCGAAATTCCGCCCCTACCTCTACGGACGGCCGTTCAAGGTGGTCAGCGACCACCACGCGCTCTGCTGGCTTGCCAATTTGAAGGATCCCTCTGGCCGACTCGCTCGATGGAGTCTGCGTCTCCAGGAGTTTGACGTCACCGTCGTTTACAAGTCCGGACGCAAGCACACTGACGCCGATTGCCTCTCACGAGCCCCTGTAGATGCACCGCCGCTGGACGACGATGAGGACGCCTTCCTGGGACCCATCAGCGCAAGCTCTTTTGCTCAGCAGCAACGCTCGGACCCCAACCTAAAAGGCCTCATCGAGTACCTGGAAGGCAAGGTTTCTTCACCCCCCGCTTCATTCAAGCGAGGACTGTCTTCTTTCTGTGTGCAGAATGAGGTCCTTGTGAAGAAGAACTTTACAGCGAACAAAACAGCCTACCTCCTTGTTGTACCTACTTGTCTCCGCGAAGAAGTTCTACAGGCTTCACACGACGAGCCGACAGCTGGACATCTCGGGTTTACTCGCACCCTCCGCCGCATTCAAGACAAGTATTACTGGCCCCGACTGTCTGCCGATGTCGCACACTATGTGAAAACATGCCGAGATTGTCAGCGACGAAAGACTCCTCCCACACGACCAGCAGGATTTCTGAACCCCATTGAACCTCCCGCAAGACCCTTTCAGCAGATTGGCATGGACTTGCTTGGCCCTTTTCCAACGTCAACATCTGGAAATAAGTGGATCATCATAGCGACCGACTACCTGACCCGCTACGCCGAGGCGAAAGCCCTACCGAACGGAACAGCAGCAGAAGCGGCCAAATTTTTCGTGGAGTGCATTCTTCTTCGACACGGCGCCCCCGATGTGCTCATCACGGACAGAGGAACAGCATTTACGGCGGAACTCACGCAAGCCATCCTGCGCTACAGCCAAACCAGCCACCGGAGGACAACTGCATACCATCCGCAGACCAACGGACTGACCGAGCGCCTGAACAAAACCATCGCCAATATGCTCGCTACGTATGTCGATGCCGAACATAAAACCTGGGATGTCATCCTGCCTTACGTCGTCTTCGCCTACAACACCGCAGTGCAGGAGACCACCCAGATGACGCCTTTTAGGCTCGTCCATGGAAGGGATGCCACGACCACGCTAGACGCCATGCTGCCCAACGTTACAGAAGAAGAGAACGTCGACGTTGCCGCCTACCTTCAACGCGCAAGGAAGAAGCGCACGTTTCGGAACGCCGTGAGAAGATTCAAGGCTGTTCTGTTGACGTGGCTCAGCTACCCAGGCTGCGGGGCAGTGGCTAAGTACCTGGCGGTGTTGCGTTAGCTTGCTAAATTTCTCCTTCTTTTTGTCTGTGCCTGTTTGCTCCTGTTCTGGGGTGATTGGGTGCGGGACGAGAGCTTAATGTCGACTTCTTCTCCTGGCCAGGGGTTTTCCCCTTGGTCGGCATCTCTTCCTAAAGACCAGCTCCCACTTGATCTCTTTTTCCGCAGCGGTGTTTCAAGCATTCCAGTCGCATTAGTGCCTTCCGATGGAGGCGCTATCCGACTGAACAACCCGGAGGCAGTGCAGGCGGCCCTTCAGTCCACATCGAAGCACTTTATGCACATTACCGATGTCCGGCAGTTCGGCAGGGGTGGTGTTTTGTGCCGGTCGTCGGATAAAGACTGTATTGAAGATCTTCTAAAGTGCACGACCTTCGCCAGCCACCCGGTGAGCGCATTCATTCCGCCTCATCTCGCATGTTCCAAGGGCTTGGTCCGAGGGGTCGACTCTCGATTGAGCCCTGCGGAAACGCTTGAGAACCTCTCGCCTGCGGGAGTGATTGCTGTCCATCGATGCAGCAGGCTGGTTGACGGAGTAAAAATTCCTACGGAGTCCGTCATTGCCACATTTGCAGGATTATTTGCCCTTCAGAGATTAAGGTGTGGCCATTGGTTTTTTCGAGTAGATGCCTTTAACTCTCGGCCCCTTCAATGTCAAAACTGCTGGCGATTTGGCCACAGCGGCAAAGCCTGCAAATCGGCCTTACGCTGCTGTGCCTGTGGGGAACGTCATTGCAGAGAGGAATGTCCTGAACAGCAAGAGAAGTGTTGTTTGTGTAGCGGTGCTCATCCTGCTGATTCGCCTGACTGTCCTGCACGAGCACAAGAAGTTCAGGTGCTCGAGCTTATAGACAAGCGCAGATGCACGCGGAGAGAGGCTTTTGCCGCAGTTAAGGAGAGAGCCTCAGCCTACTCTGGTGTGGCCGCCAAATGCCCACCCATAATGGATTCTAGTTTGTCCCAGGCTATTACAGCGGCAGTTGAGAAAGCTGTGGCAAATGCAATGGATCGCATTATGGAAACCGTGTCCACGTGCATTTCGCAGGTCATAGCTGCTCAGATGACCAATCTTCTGCAGGCGTCCACCACTCCGCTCTTGTCTTCTTTGGCTTCGGAAGCTACCCCTCCTTCTGTAGTAATCGATTCCGCTCCACAGGGCCAAAAACAATGTGAGCAACAAAAGACCTCTCAGCCCTCTCCTTCGAATAGCGTTATGGACGCATCCTCTATGGAGTGTATGGATATGGAGTCTGATCTCCGCGCCCAGAAACGAAGTGGGTCTCCTCTGAATATTGCAGGTCCATCTTGCCCCCAGTCAAAGACAAAGAAAAGTAACGCAAGTCAAAACGCTAAGACCAGTATTCTAGAAAAGGCAGTCGCGGCTGCGGCACTTCCGCCAAGATAGGGTTCTTAAGTGTACTCCAGTGGAATTGTCGATCAATATTCTCAGCTTCAATAGATTTAAACTGCCTATGCAATCAGCTTCTACCAGATTTAGTTGCTTTACAGGAAACATGGCTAACTCCAAATTTCAATTATCATCTCAAGGATTACCATCCGTTCCGGCTTGACCGGTCATCACGAGGGGGAGGGTTGTTATTGCTCATATCTAAAAAGTTTTGCCACAGGGCATGCATTTCTTTTCAATATGCGGACAATGAATGTGAAATCCTTGCGGTTGACCTCAGTGTCCCAGGTCAACAGCCCTTTACGGTAGCTAATGCATATTTCCCGTCTGGTGTGCGTGACACTCGGCCCCTTGACTCACTCATGTCTAGTAGCCGATCTCAGGTTCTATTACTTGGCGACTTCAATTCGCACCATGTGACTTGGGGGTTTAAAACAGACAGCTTTGGTTCTAGGCTATTTGATTGGGCTTCTGGCAACAACTTGATCTGCAACAATTCCGGATTGCCTACGTTTGTTCGCAGTCAATGCCGCTCTGCCCTGGATTTAACTTTTTCCTCCCCAGGAGTCTCCGTTATGTCTTGGGCGCCTGTTGACTGTGCAACAAACAGTGATCATCTACCGATTAGTTTCAAGTTTGCGTGTAAATTAACTCTTCCTGAGCGACATCAGCGCACGTTAATAAATTACAATTGCTTTAAAGACACTCTAAAATCAGCCCTCCAAATCACTTCAGACACTCGCGCTCAGATAAGTGCCGAAAGCAAGGCTGCACATCTATGTTCAGTACTGGACCATGCAAGGCAAAAGTCTGAATTTTTGGTTAAGAGAACAAAGGGTGCAATCGCGAACAATTGGTGGAATTCTGAGTGCACGCGTGCATATAGACGACGGAAAGCAGCTTGGAAGAAACTTCTCATCAATCAATGCCCAAAAAATTGGCTGGATTATAAGTATGTTGCAGCAACATTTAAGCGCACTGTCGCCCGTGCAAAGGAGGAGTATAATACAAATCATTATGATTTCCTTTCCCAATCGGGAAGTAAACGAGCCTTGCTTAGTTTCATGAGGCGCAACAAGGTGATTCCTCCGACTGCCAACATTGAATCCCTCGTTCAGTCCCCTGCTGACATCGCAAAGGCCTTAGAAGATATTGCGTGTGGCCTAGAGCTTCGCTTTACATCTGCTTTACCTTCTCCTACTATATTCACATGCACCTCAAGTGATTTCACTGAGGTCTCTATGCCTGAGCTGTCGCAAATTGTTCTGCGCTTATCCCCAGCGGCTCCTGGCCCCGATAAGGTCACTTCATCTATGATCAAAATTTTGTTCAATGAATCTCCTGCAGACCTGTTGGCTCTAATTAACCATTCTATTAAAGGTCCTTGGATACCGCATGAGTGGCGTCTTGCTGAAATAGTTCCATTGCTTAAAAAGCAAGGGGAGGGCTTAACTTTAGACAATATACGCCCTATTTCGTTAACATCGAACCTAGTGAAATTGGTGGAAAGGGTCCTTCTCGGCCGTGTCATGTCATTCATTTCAGAAAATGCTGTATTGAATCCATGTCAAATTGGTTTCAGGCCGGGTTGTTCAATTTGGTGTGCTCATACTGATCTTGAGAGTCGTATTAAATTAGCTCGCAATAGAAAACAGTTTGCTGCGCTTGTCACCTTGGATATCAGTAAAGCATACGACAGCGTGGAGCACTCGACTCTAATACTAAGATTACAGGAACTCAACTTCCCAAGCTATTTTGTAGCCTGGATTTCTGTTTTTTTAGAAAATAGAGAATTTTACTGCTGCCAAAATGGTATTTCCTCAAGGAGATTTCCACAGACAAGAGGTGTTCCGCAAGGATCAGTTCTCTCCCCTGTTCTTTTTAACATTTTTCTAAGCTCAATTCCATGCATTCAAAATGTGAAAACTTATGTGTACGCCGACGATATTGCATTTTTTGCATCAGCAGGTGACATTCACACTCTTTATCGAACCCTGCAAAATTACCTCAATGTTCTTGACAACTGGCTAGGAAGAATTCATCTGTCCCTTAATGTGAAGAAATGCGCATTGTTAGTATTTCCAGTTTCTGTTCCTGTAAACATCTGCCTGGTCTATAGAAATAACATAATACCTCAAGTTCAGACGGTGAAGTATCTCGGTGTAATATACGACTCTACTCTCTCCTGGCGGCCACACATTGAGCAAGTTTCTGCAAAAGGAGTTCGGGCCATTGGCATCCTGCGCAGGCTTTGTAGTGCTAGGTCAGGCATGAGAAGGCATACGCTTCTGATGATTTATAAAATGTACGTCCGCCCAATTTTGGAGTTCGGGTGTGTTTTATTCTCAGGAGCTCCTGCCTATAAACTTCGCCCTCTTGTGCTTTTGGAGCGTGAGGCGTTGCGCCTTTGTCTGGGGCTTCCAAAATATGTCGCCAATGCTGTTCTGCACCTTGAGGCGCGAATGCCTTCGTTATCAGCTAGGTTTCGCCTTTTAACAGTTCAAACATTTTTAAAATTGTGCGACTCCCCTCTTCACGCTTCCAGTATAATATTTCTTAGTCAACCTTCCGCCTTTTTTAGTGCTGCCTGGTCTCGATTTCATACCCCGCAGATATGTTACGTGCAGTCCCTCCTTGATCGCATAAATATTCATTTCACTGATGTCCGCCAAATATATAACAACTCCTCATCTGTCCAGATTGAATTCGATGACATTTTCCCATCGAATGCAAAGCTGCAGCCCTTCCCGCTTCTTCAGGGTCTATTGCAGGACCACCTAAGGTCCTTTCCCTCTCATGTTCTTATTGCTACCGATGCCTCGCAGGATCGCGAAAAGGCAGGTGTGGGAATTTTTTCACCTTCACTGGATTGGTCTTTTTCTCTCCGTCTTCCTGACTTCACTCCAATTTTTCTGGCTGAATTATTAGCAGTAATCTTAGCCTTACGAAAATTAGAATCTACCGTTTCCCAGGTCGTGGTTATGACAGACTCTCTGTCCATTTGCTCTTCCTTATCCTCGCCCACTGACTCTCGGCCATTACGCCTCTTTAAGTTCCTGATTCCGCTGCATCTAAATTCGGTAAGGTTGCTTTGGGTACCAGGTCACATGGGCTTTCACTTAAATGAGGTTGCAGATTCCTTAGCAAGAGCCTCTCTCAGCGGCCCAATTGTTGCTGTCCTACCATCGTGTGCATATACAGCTGCGGTGAGGTTTCGCAGCTACACAATATTTCAGGAATTTGCTGCCTCGGCTCTTACATCGTCTCCCGAATATCAGCATCTTCTGCATCCTTGGAGTAGCAAAGACTGGCGCTCACGCAGACTAGAGGTCTCTTTCACGCGCTTGCGTTGCCGGGTTCCCCTTCTAAATTTCTACCTTCACAGATCTGGCCTGGCAGCTTCCCCACTGTGCCCTTTTTGTGCCGAACCTGAGACAATGGATCACTTCCTGCTGTTCTGCCGCCGCTTTTCTCATTTGAGGAAGCGTCTTTTGCAAATTCCATTTCATCAACTGGGCTTGCCTGTGTCTTCCGCGGTTGTTCTTTCCATTGGCGCTTCTTTGCTTGGACGAAGCGACAGGAGTGTGCGCTCTGCTGTGCAAAATTTTCTTCAAGAAACGCAGCGACTCCCATTCTAATTTCTTTTTCCTGATCTCTGTCAGTAAGACATTGCAACATTACAGGCATTGTGTACTATTATGCACATTAAGCAATTGTCCCGTCTTCGATCTCCAAGTTAACTGGACCCCTTTCCTTCCCTCTTCCAATCTATCAGACTACATACTATTTCCACTGCTTTTCCCGTCAAAAATTTTCTGTATCCAGTAATTAACCGC